>VZTN01012075.1:41397-56388 GCA_013400515.1 Erpornis zantholeuca
CGGTGCGGCGGCGGCGGCTCCCCTCGGCTGGCTGCCTTCCCCACGCGTGGATCGTGCCCGCCTCGCTCCTCCCGCCGGTGCCCCCCAGCGAGCTCGGGCAGGCGGCTCCTCTCAGCGCCTCAGCCCAGGCACGCCAGCACCGCCGCTTCGCCGGCCCCAGCCCTGCTGCATGCTCGCCCCGCACTTTCTCTCTCCCTCTTTCTTCTCCTCCCTCCACCCCTCCCCCTGCAGGCAAAGCCCTCCGCCGAAGCACAATGATAACAATACCCCAGCAGCCTCTGCCTGCCGTGCGCCTGTCTACGCGCTCGCCCGGTGCCTGCCTCTCTGCTGCTGGCAGCTCCCTCTCCGCCTCCCGTCGCTCCCTGCCGGCCGCACGGCCAATGGGAACGGCACGGCACAGTGAGCGCCGGGGAAATTCGCCGCTATGCCTGCGAATAGTGCTGCCCCTCCTCGGTCCCCGGAGAGCGGGCGCTGGGGCAGCGGGGCAGGCGCCAGCGCCCGTTGACCCTGCAACGCCAATAGCCAGAGAGCGGTGGAGCGAAATAAATTCCAACCCACACACTTGCTGTACTGCAATGGTTTGGGGGGCAAGAACTTGCTGGGGAAGGAAGGGCCCGTCCCCGCCGTGCTCGGTAGGGGACAGTCGGTGCAGCGAGAAGCTGCGGGGGCGCCGCGGGTGCCCAGCCCGGGGGCCGTAGGACGGCCCTGCCCGCCGCCCGGTGCTGGCGGCTCGGCAAGTTCCGCTCAGCTGTTACTGCTTAGCTTTCCTCTTTCTTTCTTTTTTTTTTTTTTCTTTACCTCCCCCCCCTCCCCCTCATTCAGTTGTGTTTTTTTTTGTTTTTTTTTTTTTTCCCTAAACTACCTGCTGAATTTTATCAGCAAATGATGTTTTCAAAAGCTTGGCTGGGGCCGCAGTCCGCGGGTCCAAAAATGTCAGCGTGCGGAACGGAGCTAGGGAGTGCGGCTGAGCGAACAGTTAAGAAGCAAGTACCGGTGCTGGGTCATTTGCGGAGCTGGCACGGATTTTCGCTCGCCCACAGGTCAATCGGCAAAGTTGTTTTGTGTCCATGCATCAGAGCTTCCATCCTGGGACATAATAAGGGGAAGATTTGTAGGCATTGGCCCCTAGACAATCTCATGGAGTGTTCATTCGAAATGGTGCATTATTTATTTTAAAGCATCTTTACACCTGAACTTGCAAGAAAAATATTTCTCCCCCCCCCGCTTTAGAAAATAATGCAAACCGTCATGCTCAATGTTTTGAAAGGAAACAGCGGATTTGCTTTTATGTTTTCATCGGGGAAAGGCGGGGTAAGTACGCGCTTTTACGAAGCTGATTCCATCAGCCTAGGAATTGAAAATAGCGGTCACTGGCGAGCGGCGGTGCAGCTGCGCAGCCAAGGAGGCAGGGGAGAGGGACAAAAGGGCCCGCAGCCGCGGGGGTGAGNAGACACCACCTGCGAGGCTTAAACACCAAATGTGACTCAGCCGAGCGCAGGCGGCCTCAACTGGAAAAACACCCCCGCCACCCCCTCCCTGCTCGCTCCCTCTTTAAGTTGTAGCCCTTGCAATTGTACTGATCCCAAGAGTTGTGAAGATCAACAAGAGAGGGAAAACTATGGCTGGTCATGAGTTTCTGGATTAAAATTTAGCCGAAGACTGATGAAAAGTAAGCAAGAAGGGCATAGCTGGCGTTTATGTCCTGTTACAAGGACGAGTTTTGCACCTGATGTAGCATGTGTTCAGTCTTTTTAGCAATTCTAAATATAAATTCTTGGATTTGCTTGTGAAACAGTAACTTTCCCTGAGTAACAGATTCCTGTTTGTATTTTCTCATAGCTAGGCAAAATATTAGCATTTACTAATGACTGTATTTGAGCATTTATTCACTTTTACAAGTGTTTTACAGAATGCAAACCACACATTATAAACTACTCTGTAAATCAGCTGTCCAATAAGAATAATTATGTGTCACCTAAATGAGCCTGGCCCCTCACATCCTTCAACCCTTCCATCCCTAAAGACCTGAAAAACTAAAGGCTCTGCAGCATATCTGGAAAGTTACCAGATCTGGGCTCTGGATGACGCTTCTTATGGTTCTACTGCTGCCTTTAAATTTACTTGGCAGGAATAATAATGCTGGCAGAAAAATTGCTCTCACCAACATCATTTTACTGAATCTTCTAGCCTTGAACAAGTTCGAATCAAGCAGTGGGCTTCCCTCATTTACTTAGAACCAAAAGTTTTCTCCAGCTCATAGTTCCCTACTTCTGAGTATTGTGGTAAAGAGATAAGAGAGCAGGGGTGGGAAATACCTTTTGAAGTATAATCTCTGCACCACATCTCTTTATGATGAGAGGCATTTGTTTGGAAGAGCGGAGCAGTGGAGAAACTTATGTGTTCCATAACATAACACATAACACATAACTTATGTGTTCCATAACTTCCAAACATGAATGACTCCTCAGGGATTCTTCATCTGTAGCGTAAGCCCAAGAGAACAACTTTTTTTTTACCCCCACAGAAATAATCTACCATTAAGTAGGCATAGCTGGAAATTCAGAGTTAGTACTGCTAGGAGGATGAGATCCTCAACTTTTTTCATGTATATCGTGCAAAAGCCAGTGGCAATTTCTGGCCAAGATTCAAACAAGTGATTTAGAACTCAAAGGGTTTATCTCCAAATTCAGCTTCAGATTGGATTTATGGCTGTGTTTTAACTAGTATGAAAATAGTGGACACGAGTTAATGTTCAAGATAGGAGATCTCAAGGGCTTCCAGAAAAACCTTGTTAAAATTCCATGATTGAGTTGAAGAGAGGATTAGGGTAATTCCCATGTTAGTAATGGAGTTGAATCTCTCTTTCAACTTGTCCAAATTAATTTTCATTCCTAAGGTTCATAAAAATTCTGTTAAAAATGAATGGTTTCAATTTGGAACATACTAGATTGCTCATGGCTTCAAATATTTTGGAAAAAGAGACCCTTTCCCTTGTGGGTCTATTCTTACATTTAATCTGCCAGGTACTGCCACTACTACTCTTCTCCTCAATTCAAATGATGCAAATTAAGTACTTGACTGACAGTTTAGGCTCTTGTCTGACGTTTTTGCATGTGATTTTAGCAGGTTGAGTTACGCTGCACACATGTACACCCCTGTTCATATGTCTAAGTATTTACAAGATGGAAGGATAGGTGTATTGAGCAACAGTACTAAAGGCATATTAATTTTTGCTCAGTTTTCTTGTATTATTTATGACATATGAAGAAATACTTTTATTTGTTTAAAAAAAACCCAAACCAAAGCACACAATTAATGGGTCTGAGGGCATTCAATGCTAATTAACAACTTTTATCACAATAGTGGAAAAAGCAGTGAACGTTTTTACTATGACAAAAAGGCTGCCATTACCAGCAAATCCAGATAAATTCTTTCAACACAAAAGAAAGAAGCACTAACAAACACAAAAATCCAACTTTTTAGGACAGTGCTTTTTAACTTGGGTTCTGTTGTCATCCTAAGACTTCAGATTTATTTTGAGTAGTCTGTGACAGGCAATGGGGAAAAAGCATATTTGTATATTCTGTATAGCAACTTCACACATGTGAAATTCCTAAGAGGAGGGAGATTTTTCTGAATAGTAAGGTTGTTAGTTGTTGGCACTACATGAAAACAATTTATTGCTTTAGGAAGTAAATAATCATATATGGCCAAGAAGAATGCAGTTTTAGGTAGATAGCATCAAGTGGGTAGGAAAAACTGAGTGGCACAGATACTAAACCAGCTTAAATATTTTAAAAAGAGTAATTTAAATGTTATTGTTAGTGCTGCTGTCTTACTTCAGTAAAGTTAGCATGACACTGAACTGTTTGGTCTGAGTGTTGGGGTTTTTTAGTATGCTTTTTCATGTTGATCACCTATGTGAGCTAAAACCCCAATACCTTCTAATCATCATTTTATTTAGGGAAATAATCTCAGAAAGAGGGAAAAAAAAGTTATGTTAGCTGTAAGTAATATTTATTTGACTGTATCTTGTATTTTCTTACAGAACTGAACCCATTTATCCTGATGGGCTTTTCCGGCCCTATCATTACTCAAGATGCATAGCTCTACATGTTTCTCCAATTTGTTTCTTACATCAAAACAATGAAAGACATGAAAAGATAACTACAGCTGCAGCGTTAGTGGGCTGTTATGCTCAGATTTGAAAATCAGCTGGCTTAGGATAGAAGAATGTAGCATACATCAGTTCTCTTTCTGCTTTAGCAAGCCTCGGCAGCATTAATCTCTTTCTATTGAGATATACATATATGTATCTCCATGTGTGTGTATATATACACATACACACCCATTTGTATATTTAATATATGATTTATAGAAAAGGATTTTCTTTTCCCTTTTCTGATAGCTTAATTGTATCTGTCACCATAGTTATATTTCTGTTAATTGCTAATGAAATTTGTAAAGGATTTCTCTACAGAGATGAAGCTGAGCATATGTAATCCAGATGTGATACAATATATTTGCATATTGTGTAATTGGCTTCATGTTTACCCTTAGTGTGGAGATCTGGGATCAACATATTCAAGCTGATTGCTTGTATTTCATTCTTCCAGAAATCTCATTCAGCATCACTGCCCACTGCCTGCAAGGTGTCTGGCATGGAGAGTTTCTATTGAAAATCAAGATAGAGACCTTCTGATCAGCATAGCATCTCTATTCAGTAGGATAACTTAAAAAAAATAAAATCTTTTCCAGGACAAGGCTTTAATCATATGGTGTGATAAAGGATGATCAGCTTGTAACTGATGATTGACTGAAAGGATGCTGACTTCTAACAAGGGCATATGATGATTTCTAATCTCCACAGGAGAAAGTTTTAGGGTTTCACAGAGCTGCTTCATATTGATTAGGCCAGTAGGAAGAGGTGGACTTGCTTTTTAAAAAGCAAGTGCTTCAGTGAATACTTTTTTTTATTATTATTATTTATAGTTTGAAGTATTTCCTTTTTCTTGACTGGCTTTTCAATGATGTCAAATAATAATTTTATTGTCTTGGATCAGAAGTCTCAACGTTTTCCTGGTTTATGCAGTCTGCAGAGTCCCAGACTCCCTCTTTAGCCATAACCAGAATTCACTGGTGTGAATGAAGCTGTTGGCTTCTTTGAAGAGGTATGTATGTAACACCTACAAAAAAGAAACAAATTTCCAAAAGATAAATCTTAGTATTCCTGACCTCTGGTTAAAAAATTTAGGAAACTTTAAGCCTAGTTTTTTGCAGTAAACCAGCATAATTTAATGAAATAATTTAATGAAATTTTAATAATTTACTTTAATAAAATTGTAAGAGCTGTCATGTGGATTGTCACTTTCATCATTAAATACAACTTTTAACACCTATAGCTAGATTTGCCTAATATTTTCTATCACCAAGCTTATTTTCATTTGCTATAGTATTTCCTTTATTTTTGCAAACAAGTTTCAATACTGGTTGGCTGTTTCAAGCCAAAGTTTTCAAGTTTCAAGTTTTGAAAACTTCAGAAAAATCCTTTGTCCTTTTAGAAGAATGAGATCAAGGAAAATATATAATTTTGTTGAAAAATTCTTGCTGCTGTCTCCGGGATTTTACTCCAGGCTCTGAAGCATAGAGCTTAACTCCGGGAGAAGCATGATTCCTTTGTTGTGGTTGTGCCTTTTCCAATTGCTGTTAAAGTTGGCCAAAATCTGGCATTTTTACAGATCTGAAAATTATGTTGTTATAGTTCAGAAGAGGTTCACAGCTATATCCCCTGACAGATCCATGTGCATTCAGTACACCTCCTACTCCCCCAACAACTGCTGTTTTGCAGAAATTCTGCAAACAAGCCATCTTCATAGAACAAGTCAGTGTCCCTTATTTTGAGAATGGAGGAGATGCTCTGGAATTTTCAGTATTTTCTGTTGGATTAAGCACAGGAGAGATGATAGGGACTGTCTCCATTCATGAGTTTCTTGGTCCTCTTGAAAGGCCCCAGCAGCACAGGGGAGGAGCTGGGTCTGACTGATATATCAAAGGGTAAGCTGAAGGGAAGGGCTGAGAAACTACTTCTCTTGGGTGCAGTCCTGGGGAAAAAAATGTAGTGCTTAAAGACTTCCTCAAAAAACAACAGAAACTTAAGGCTTCCTCCATCCAGTGAAGAAACTGTTGTTAATATAAACTGTAGATACCTTCCTTTCTCATGGATTATATTAGTGATAATTATGTTTCCCATTGGAAACCTGAAGGTAGAATACTAAATAGCCCAGAATTTTAATATAATTGATATGCTGTTGATACCTCTTTCTGATTCAAGGAAAGAAAGTGCAGTTACGAAAACTGAGTTTTCGATCACAGTCAATGTTCTCAAAAATTGCAGAAGGATTCAGGAAGTTTAGAGCAGTTAGAAAGTTAGGGAATCGTGTATTCAAGCATCTGAACAATTGTTTTTATTGACAAGTAGATTAGCAAGAGTAGTTCCCTTATTAAAAGCATTTACAATTTGTCTGCAAAAATTCAGTCCAAGTTAAAATTAGGCATGCAGCTGAGTAGCCATGCAGAAATATTTTACTTACTTGCAGAGAAATCTGATGATTTAAAGAAAAATCCTCCTGCTTTTAAAATCATTTTTACATTAGTAGGACTCAAAAATGGCTTTCATCTTTAAAATGACATTTTGGAGATCTTCTATATATTTTGCAGCAATGCAAGTGTAAATCATCCCCAAACGCTATCTGAATTTACATTACTGGATCATTAACCTCAACTTTAGAAAGTCTCTAAAGATTTATTCATAGGGGAAGAGTGTTCCCCCTTGGTTGCATAAGACCCCTGGGAGCCTGGATGCTTGAGTGCTTGTCCTCACAGTGCCAGGTATGTCCTGTGAAAAGTCTGATCTCTGCAGGCACAACTCTGCAACTAAGCTCTTCAAACAAAACAAAACCAAACAAAAAGACCAAAAATAAAAGGCTTTTTCCTATAGCACCATGGTATGCTGCTGTTAAGAGCTGCCCACCTTGTCTCCTCCCAAGAGGTGTCTGTGCTCAGAACAGAGGGGAACATGTGCTTGTACCCCTCCTCACCAGTGTGTGAGTTCCACGGCGACAGGAGCTGAACGCTGAGCGCTGCCCCCAGGTAGCTGCCAGGCAGTGGATTAGAAAGTGCCACGGTGACTCTGAGGCCAAGGAGCAGGGGGGTTGTTTGGATTAAGGTGCTAACAACTGTCCTGGTGAGATGAGATAGGGCTCCTTTGTCAAAGCCCTAAATCTACGTTCTTCCTGCTTATAAACACCCCTGTGCTGCTTCTCACCTCAGGACCAGTGGGAGTTCCTGAGGGATTGTCATGTTTGAAAGTTGGTCCATTTTTTCCCCAGAGTCTTAAAAAAAGTATTTAGGAGTTGAAATTACAGATATTTTTTTTTTTTTTTTTTTTTTTGGCTGTAGCCTTAATTTATTTTCCGTGTGAAATATCACAATTCAGTACATGTGCAGATTCTGAAAACTAGCTAATTAAAAGAATCTATGACTTTAGTTCTTTGGCTTTAAAAAAAAAATCTCCTTTTCTCTGCTGCTCATGTATCATATTCATTGTTTTTTTATATTTTCTTCAGTCAAAAGGGGCCATTTTAATAATTTATTTTGACTTCATCAAAGCACAGGCTTAAAAATATTACCTAGTAGTTTTCCTAACAAGGCCAAGAACTTGTGCAGAGCGAGGGGATGTTTTTGAGGCAGGCGTAGAAACTTAGAGCGAGAGAATCCATCGCAGGACTTTCCACAGTCACCTTTTCCCAGTGAATGCCGTTCTTCTGCGAGAAGTCTTACTTCACAAGTCGGGGACAGGCACTTTTTCCACCTCGGCCTTTCTTTGAACCACTGTGGAGACGAGCTGCTGGTACAACCTCGTCTGTTCACAGCTCCTGAGCTGCAGGCAGCCGCAGGGAGCTCGGCACGGACTAAACACCCAGGTGCTCACTTTGATTTGCTGAAGGATTTTGCGTCCAGCGCTGAGCTTTGTGCTGCTGCAGTGGTACCTACGTTGCACCACGGCTATTGCATAGCCAAGAATAGTTTTTGGAGAAAAACAAATAAATACTGAAAGTGCTTAAATGTCTCACAGGGTTTGTAGCCAGACATTCTTTTTGCATGCCTGTGATTTACCCTAAAATTGTTACTTTGGAAATGTTATGTATCCTAGATAAAATGAAAAAAAATATAGGCTGTCTTTTGACATCATATTACATAAAACATTACTGAAGAAGTCACTGCCTAAACTAGATATTATTCTTTTCTACAAAAAAATCCAAATTTAATTTAAAAATTACTGGCGATGGAGAGTGTAATGTCGCCTGTAATAAGTTGTTCCAGTGGACGGTTACCCTTCTCTTTAAAAATGTCACAGATTAATGTCATAGAATCATAGAATGGTTTAGGTTGGAAGGGACCTTAAAGATCATCTAGTTTCAATGCCCTTGCTGTGGTCAAGGACACCAGATTGCTCAGAGTCCCATCTAGCCTGGCCTTAAACACTTCCAGGGAAGTAATGAGTAAGCCACATTTATCTAACTTGTCTAATTTCTAGGCCTTCACTCTTGTTCCTTTTCTCAGCACTGAAAGAGTTAACTTTTTTCATATGTCTGTCCACCGTATTGGAACTACAAAACCAGTTACCTTTGATAAGTTGAAGCTTTTCCTCATTAAGCTAACGAAATTAAAGTCTTTGAGTATTTCGTAAGAAACATAGTTCCCAATAATTTAATAAATGTTCCATTTCTTCCCTGACCCTCTAATTTTTAAAATTCTGCTTGAAATACTGGAACTAGAACTGCATGCTGTATTTCACCAGCAGCTGTAGCCATTTGAGAAACAGAAGTAATACATGTACCAGACTCCTACTCAGTGCTCCCATGTTAGCAGATACAGTGATCATATTAACCCTTGCATCACACCTTTGGTTACCAGATGACTCCCAGTCAGAACCGGTTTCCCAGAATAATATCCTTTGCTCAGAAACACACCCTTCAGTATTTGTTCTCGGGCATCTGACTTTTACAGGAACAACCCTCATTTTCCTTTGCACCGAGGCTTTTGTAAATACATTCTTTGCAGTTCCACTCCTGGCAGTCTTCCACTTCCATCCCACGCTCATCACTTTACATCTCTCCGTATTCTCTCCTGACACTGATTTGGAGTCATCATGACCAGATTGCCTTTGCAAATAAATATCCTTGGGAAGCCAGGAGTGCTGATAAATAATGTTGAGTTTCCATACCCATTAAAGCAGCCATGTCCCCTTTGATTCTGCTTGAATTTATTGTAAGCTTCTGAAGAGAAGAATGTGTAATCCCACCTGGAGATGAGTCAGTAAATTGTAAACACATACAAGATTTTCAGAACTAGTGAAGAAATGCCTCCAAATATGGATCCTCATGTCAGTGGCTAAGAAACAGCAACAAAAAAACTGGAGAATGAGAAGAGCAGAAGAGAACTGATGATGATGAATGTACCGCAGTTGTGAGTAGCTTGGATCCTGATTGCATCAAACCAAAGAATTATGTAGTGTTTAGTTACCCATCAAAACCACAATTGATATGATCCATGGCTGTAACCTTGCATTGTATGCACTGAATTCCAGGCCTTGGGATGTTTCTGTCATGCTGCTTGCATAAAGGGGCTACCTTTTCTCCGCCGAGAAGCAGACATCTCTACAGGAAAAGAAAGAAGAAAAGATTTGTTTGGGGGATTATTATATTTGCTCTAAGAGAGCCATAAAGAGGCAGCTGAGAAGCAAATAGCTTCTAGGTCCTAGCAAATAGCTAGGACCAAGGAATCAAACTGGATAAAAAGAGTCAGGAAAGGGTCAAAATGAAGAAAATGAGTGGAAAAATTACACCAGTGGAAATCTTCAGCAAATGGCTGGGCAGCAGGGCCCCAAGCTTTGCTGCTGTCACTGTGGGTAGCAGGTTTTCAAGCACTGGCTATAGGACTTTCCCACAGAAATCACTCCATCCTTCTTTCTTCTGAATAAAACAGTCATTTCCACGCATCCTTGGGAGAAATTCAGCATTTAGCCAGTGGGCCAAAAGCATTTTCCAATTTTAAACTTAGCAAAATTAAGCCAAACTATTATTTTTTTGCTGTCTGAGGAACACAGAGAAAGCGCCATATGCTAGGGAACTGAAAATAAATCAGATATTCCCTGGTGAGGTGTGAATTCTCAGCAACATTAATATCTAGATTATCCAAAGAACAGATTTTCTTTGGACACTGTTGAAAATAAATCCCAGTTCCTGGCAATGT
The DNA here is from genome assembly GCA_013400515.1 of Erpornis zantholeuca. Taxonomy (NCBI): domain Eukaryota; kingdom Metazoa; phylum Chordata; class Aves; order Passeriformes; family Timaliidae; genus Erpornis; species Erpornis zantholeuca. Next base: position 51,712 of record VZTN01012075.1, read on the forward strand.
TGATGTTTCCACACTAATATTAGTGGACCTTCCTTAATAACTGATGAGGCTCTGCGGCAGCATGAAAAAAATATTTTGTCCTGTAGATGAAGATTTTGAAAGATGAAGGCTTGAAACCCTATAAAGGTTAGTCATATACATCCCTTTATGAGTCCTAATGGAATCAGGAATGCAACCATACAATGCAATTCATAGGGAGCCTGTTACTCCTCTTCTGTGAGCCAGATAACCATGACATCTGAAGGTACACAGTACTGCCTAGTGGTATCCATCTGCTATAAAATTCCAGTTGCATAGGCACAGCCTATTTGTGTAAATAAGATTTATATTCATAGCATTATGCAAGCTTTCTTCAAGTGTCCTGAAAGCAATTCAAAAACAGGAATGGCAAAAAAACGAGGACAGTGTTAGTCTGAGTCAAAGTTTGAAATTCTTTTCTTCAGGGAATATCCTTCACTGAATAAAAAACCACAACAACCCAAACATGTAGGATAGAGGTATGTGATGGAACACCATACCATAATGCATTTTCTCATACAGCGCATTTGAAAAAATAGTTAATATTAAAATAGACTCATTAACAATGAGACTACTCTAAGCTGGTGCCATAAAGTGATACAGAACCACCTGGCTTTGATATTGCTAAATTGCTGTGCTGAAACTGATTTATGGTTTTTAGTTGACCATCTTGTGTATGGTCAATTACAGGTGTGGCCTCAGGAAGGTGCATGTGAAGCAGTTCTTCAGATGATTTTACTCACTATTGTTTGCTAAAACCTGTACCAGGAAGTATTATTATAGTACTGAGAAGTTTATTATATTGACTGCCATGGCTCTCTCCTACCTCATTCTTGTCTAAAAACTGGGCACAGCCCCATAAACCACAGAAGTACAGAATCAAGATTAAAATTAACCTCAGTGCCACTTAGTGAGGTCATTTAAGCAGTTGGAGTCAGCATGGTTTTACACCAATTAAGTACTGTTACAAGGCAAAATTCCATTGACTAGAATTATGTCAGTGTTTAGTGCAAAATAATGTACATTAGCCTAGCTATATGAAGTCATGATGGAGTATGGTGCCAATACATTTTAAGAACACTTTGCACAGTCCTAGCAAAAAATTTAAATATTGCCAGTGTCAATTGAAGGACAGCATTCATTTTCTTGATGTCATGCTGGGTCTGAAGAAAACACCTAATGCAAAATATTGAATATGATATCAATGAAGGATTTTGTTTGTTTCAAACCAAAAGGAAATGAAATAATAATACCGTTACCATGAGGTACTCCACCCGGGTAATGATTCATCTAAAACCNAAAAGGAATCAAATCCATTTACTCTGTTTGTGTTGGATGGGCGAATCAGAAATAGAACTCTGGCCAGCCAAGACAGTAATCTATCTACACAACCATAATAGTTTTATAGATCTCTAACCATGTAACAATCAGTTCTGTTACTCTTTATTTGTGGAGAAGTGCACGGAAAAGAGTTGAGGAGATCTCCTTAGTCCTTACAGAGCAAATAAATCTTAAAATATATTCCCCCCAAAAAATTTAAAAATTGTGTTATACTAAAGACATTAAGCAATATCTTTTTAAGTGTCTTGCCAACAGTTCAAACATGGAACTAACAAACTAACTACTCCTGTAATCACCATAAAAATTAATAACCTTGAAACTGGAAAGGTCTCAGAGGTTTGGGCAAAGGAGTCTGCACCTGCCTTACATTGTTACTTTATGACCAAATTTTTTTGATTGGTAATACTGTATTATAAAAGCTTTAAGTCTCCTTACATGTTAAATCGGGCACTGTATAGAGAAAAAAATCAGAAATTTTAAATCCCCTGGAAATTAGGCACTGAGATAACAGTTTCATTGATACAGAAGAAGCCTGCTCCTAGGATGAACTGGCTAATAAAATCCACAGGTCACCAGAAAAAAAAGATAAATTAATATTTTGAGCATATACTAAATGGTCATGTTTGAACTCTGCTTCTCCTCGGTGAAGCCCAAGTAACATTTACTGCTAGGAATGAGTCCATGGACTTCTATTAAATTTCCTTTTTAAATTTGTTATGACCCGAGGATCTGCCATTCCTCTGGCCCCTACTGCAGGAAGTGAACAGCATGCCCTCTACTGTGTTGCACTTTAGTTACCTTTTAGATGCTCCTTCACTTGTCTTAATCCTTGGTGTCCAGGATTTATCCTAATTCCCTGAATTCAGCCTAATTTTCATTCAACTCCATTGAAGGTATCTCTTACAGTCTGAGCAAATGTTGCATGAGGAACTCGCTGCTACATTATTAAACAAATGCAGCCAAGGTGATTAGACAGCTGACTGGTGTTGAAGCTCTTGTTTTAAAGATTCCTGCAGTTATTTTTTTCTTAATCAGTCTAGAAGCGAAATGCTGCTATAGACAATCAATTTGTTTACAGCAGAAGAGAAAGTCTAATATTTATTATTCAGCGCTCCAGCCCTTTACACGTGTGTGTATGAATTACATACTGTACTCACAAAAAAAACCCCAAAATTGAAAAAGCACGACATGAGGCAATTTTCATAAAAGACTAACAAGGCTGACAGTAGGTGTCTTTTTAACTGAAGACTTTTTTTCTTCAGGTCTCTTCAGTAAGACGATAAGTTCTTTAAAATAACAAAGTTAATTGTAGCTAGCACTGAAATGATAAATAAAAGATTTGACTCTCCACAGGAGGCTATTTTTTCAACTGATGAAAGGAGAGAGATGTCTGACAGAATAATAGGATTAATTTTGAAAACATGCTTAGCTTTGGACATTATGTCCAAAAGCAATGACATGATTACTGTTGTCTTTAAAGAATGTGCAAAAGTTTAATTTTAGGGAAAACACTGGAAATGCTAAGACAGTAGGCATTTGATTTGCTTTGATGACTTAATAGACAGTTTAGCTACCTTTCAAATTGATGGCTGACAATTGAAAAGGATGCATTTTAAATAAGTTGTCTGGATTTCACAATCTCAGCTTCTGCAGGCTTTACTGGAAATCGTACTGTTTATATCTTTGGTAACAAGTCTAAGTTTTCTTGATTCAGTTATTTTGAGTACCACCAACTTTCCCTGTCAAGCAACAATGGCAAGGAACACGCAACTTTATTGTACTGATCTAAAAGGAAAAGTCAAACACATTTTAGACAATTTTCTTTGAAAGTGAGGTCCTGATCACCTTGAAATTAGTTTATTTTCAAACAATTTGAAATTTGTTCCATGAACACACAGCTGCTGTCTGAAAATAAACTGTTACATGTTCACACACTGAAGCTGGATAAAGATAATGTAAGAAGCTATTTTGAATTTCCTGACCTTCACAGATTGAAGTTTCAACTTCAATCAGTGCTAACACAGTTTTTCTTCTTCCCTCCCCTTTTCACAATACAATAAAATTTTATTTGAATATTGTAGTATGGGTTATAAAATCTTGGAGAATTGAAGTGGCAAGTCTCCAGGATCTGACTGTGCTAAGGGAAGAGATAAATTACCCTTCTTGAAGAAGAGAGTGATTGCTTCATTTTTAAAACCTTTCTGCTATTAGGAATGAAAAACAAACACTTGGAATTTGGTCTGTGACCTACCTACAATGTCCATGAAGGGAATCACATAAATGTCAGCTAAAGCAGGCCCTCTCCTAGGATGGGGTTTGAAACAATTTCCAGAGAGAGTGGGGGCTTTTCCAGCTCAAGGAATAACATTTTTGAAAGACATTTCAGGGACAGGTGTATTATTATGCATTACAGTAACTGAACTCTTCCAACTTTTGTTGTTTTAAGCAAAAGAAATATTAGAAAGATTTTAGATTAATATTAATATAACTTCTACCTCTGAAACAGAGAACTTTTCTAACATTTTAAAAGTCAATATAGTATGCTTAGAGGAGCATTCTTGTTATACAGAAATACACTTTTAAGCAAACATATTCTTATTCTACAGGATTTGTCTGTCTCTTTATATGTAATAACAGAATTCTAATATTAGTAAGAAGAAACCTAAGTAATATAAGTACCTCTGCTTAAAACATTAGCTGCAATATTAACAGCCCTTGTCACTGTTAAATTTTAAATCTTCATTGCTAAATACACGTGAGACAAAATAAATAATTTTGTGTAACTGCAGAAACCTTTCTCCCCCAGATTCCTTTCTTTCCCCCTCTAAGACTTTTTCATGCTATTTTAGTGGTAGCAAAACACGTTAATGTCTTTATGCTGCAATTTGCTGATATGAAGTTTCATTGTACATGTTAATATAGAAATGCTACAAGAAAGTTGCTTGATCTTCTTCCAAGTTTTAAATACCAATTTTAAGCAGCAATAGTCTCATTCACTAATTGCTGTTTATTTCTTACATGCTGCTGTATTTTTCCTTTTCTTATTTTCTCTCCCTACAACAGCAGTCTTTTTAATTGCAGCACAATTTTTCATTCTGCTCAGGTCAGTTTTATTTCCCTTCTTCCTCCAGCTTTAACAATATTTGCACAGAAANTCTTTCTTAAAGAAAAAAAAAAATCAGTTATCCTTTTCAGTAACAGGTTAAAAAAAGAAACAAGGGAAAAACTTATCTTTTGTTTTTCCCATTTCCAAAGATGGTATCTTCTTGTTGTAGATGCTCTAAACCTGAAACAGCCATAATGTTCTAGCCTCTAGCC
>VZTN01012075.1:56421-131526 GCA_013400515.1 Erpornis zantholeuca
AGCCTTTCCTTCAAGTTTGCCTCTTAGGTCGAGAAATAAAAAAGAAAACATTAATGAAGGTTTTGCTTTTAGTACCCAGACTTGGGGGTCTCTTCAGTCATCCTAGAGGGTTTTCTTGAACTCCTTGATCCTTCAAGGGAAAAGTATAAGTTTTCTTGTGCTTTTCTAGTGATGCCAAACTGAATGTTAATTAGTCTGTCCGTACTTCAAGGAAAGAAGCCGTCATCTCACTTTGTACTCTGTGTGTACCTATGTGTTCATAGCAAAATTAGTTCTTCAGTCTGATCCAAGACTAAAAATTGGTCTCAAATTAATAGAAAAAAAGCTCATATTCATTAAATGTCTTGTGTTGGTTCTCTCTCATCAATGGTTTTCTTCTCTGAACAGTTTTTTCTCCATCTCTCTCTATTTCCTACAGTATTCATAATGCAGTGAAGTGCCAAGGTACATAAGCCAAAATAACTCAGAATTAGATAAAACAATGACTAAAATTGTGGGCTGATTTTCCCCTCCTCCTGCACTTCTTTATATCCAAAATATATTAATGACAGTTATAAAAGACTATACAGAATTTCCATGGAAGGTGGAACGTAAGTGCAATAATGAACTTTGCAAAACGCCTTTTGACATGCCTTTATTACTGACACTGCATACCAGGCTCCTGCTGAGTTTAGGGCCTTTTCCTTCTGAGCACTATGTAAACAAAGGAGCTTTATGCTGCACAGGGGGAGTGAAAGTAGGAAGTTGTTCTTCATCTTCAAGAAGGATGGTGCAAAGGGGCTGTGTTCATTCTGTCTTCGAGAGTACCTCTGGCCTGATAAGATTTGACCTGTAAGACTGATACTACTGGAGATGTTACAGTTGAGTGAACCTGTTAAGACAGCCAAGAAAAGGTGGTTCTGTAAATTGAGTATATGCTGTCCTGTGTATTCCTGCATATTCTCAAATTTCAAAAGTCCCAAATTTTAGAAAAGTTAGAGTAATAACAAGACTTAATACAGCACTTTCCAGCAGTCCACTATTACAAAGTACTTGAAATAAATGTTGACTTATGTTGTAATAATTCTGATAAGTACTTACATTGCAGTTATTTTTGGAACACTCTGATGAGGTTTAAATAAAAACAGATGACTTGGAACTGCCATAGAAAATTTTATTTAAAAAAAACCTTGCACATAAATCCATACAAAAAGATTTTGGTGACTAAGTGAATAAATACAGACAAGCACCCATAAAGAATCTTGAAAACCTCTACTACAATTTTGTATTACTTTGTTGTAACATTTATATTAAATAGGCCTCTTTAATCTCAGCTCTTTAAGTTGCACATGAGCCTGTTAGATCTTCAGTTCCTCTTCCATCTTCACTCCACGTAACTGCTATTTAATGCAAGTGTAAAAGATTTTAAAGTTCCTGTTTCCCTTTGTTCACAGGGCTGGAATAGAGGACAGGTTTCCATCACAGAGAAGAAACGAACTTTTATGATGACAAAACAATTGAGTTAATTTTCACAATTGGACTGATATATGTCTTGTTCTAACTGAGAAGCTAATGGTATGTATAACACCTCCAAAGCACTGCAAGCTCCCTTTGAATCATTCTTCCCATCTCATCAGCAGACTTGTCAGGAATTTTGTTGGCATGTATGCAGCAATGTAAATGTTTAAGCTGGAGCTATGGCGTGGAAAGCATGGTCTGAAGGAGACAGATGTAGAGTCTAGAAATTTCTATCAATTTGTGTTACTTTGTGAAGTTGTAAAGGTAATTAAGTCACAGGATTTGTCTTAAAAATAAGACAATATCGCCTCTGTAAAAGCAAAGATTCTCACATCTCTTCTAGTTTTCTGTTATGCAGTACCACTTAACAAAAAAATATTAGTTGTAAACAGCAAACAACTGGATCAAAAATAGACACTCTTTCCTTCTAAACTTGAGGCAGGATAAACAGCAAAATTATTCTCCTTTCCACTTCCAATATCCTCTCACACGGTCCGTAATGTGATCAGAAAAAGTCCTCTCTCTTCAAGTTTCACAAGTCATGTTTTTTGGTACAGAAATTAACTTTTAAACAGTGCAGCAATAAGATTCCCTTTAGAAAATATAAAATCCAGACTTTTTTTTTTTGAATTGTTGATTTTTTAATGTTTGAACTTAATGATAATTGATTTCTAGAAGATTTATTTGCTTTGAGAATTATTTATCGTCAATGCTTCAGTGGCCATTTTGCTGTTCTGGCTGCTGCCAATGTATCATAGACTTCTCTGTACTGGCTGTCCAGTCACATGCTGTTCAACAATTGCCAAAACCATCTTCACAATTTCCACTAATAAAACTGCAGAGAAATTGTCACTTTTATAGTGTTACTAGAAATAATAACCCTTTAAGACTTAATATACTAAAAAGGCAAATAAAACAGCATGCTTCAAGATGGCTGAGGCTGTGGAGCTCAGTTCTGAAGTTTATTTTTTCTGTACATTGCTTTTGCTTTCAGACTTTACCATCACTTCATCTTGTACTGAAGAAAACATAAATTGCTCAACAACAAAGTAAAATTTAGTAGAATTTCTAACTCGTAAAAGATATTAAAGTACACTCAATCTCAAGAACATTTGTTAAAAAGCCAGCTTTACTCATGTCTTTTGCATCCTTCCACCCACAGAAGCAACTGTAAAAACTGAATTTTGTATTAGTTTGGGAAAAGAAAACCACAAAACCAAAACTGTTAGTGTTTGAGATCAGGTAGGTGTGCATAATAACTTTTTCTGTCTATCTTCTTTTCCTACCACCTAATCTGCTTCTGTGGACTACCCAGTGATGTTGGATTCTGCATATAGCTCTGTATCAGCACTGAGACTGCTCTCATATCACACCATTATCCCTCTACCATGAAGGTCTTTGCATCTGATGCACTTAACCTGAGGTATTTGTATTATTCAAAACCACACTGGCAAGTAGCTCTGAAAAAGATGTTTATGCATTTCCCATGAAGTTTGAAATTTATGGACTATGTACAAACTAGCCCAGGTGTCTTTTAAGTATCTGGCACAGAAAATCCAAGCATGTTGTTATGGCTGCATGACAAACTGTGCTTTAGATCCTGCTAGGATATCTCTTAAGTGACAGGCTTGTTTTCCCTCACCCCTCACAGAAGATGAAGTCTTGGAGTCCCACAGCTCTGTATTCTCAAGTGTGTTGGCATTATGGACCCAGTTACACACAGCTCTCCCTGTCAAAGAGCCTATGATTAGGACACTGGGTAAAAATTACTCAGCTTTAGGCATTTATTCATTCATTCATTCATTCACTCAAAGAACACCAAAAAGCAGGAAAAAGATAAAAGTTTAGGCATATACCTGTATTTCCTCTTAACTAGCACTTAATCTTTACTTTCAATGCTTGCGAAACCAACTTGGTTCCGGTCTGGGAAAAATAAACTAAGCTTCTGCAGTGTGCTTTATTTAGCTAGGTGTAACTGCAGTGATGTAGTGACAGCCTTAGGTCAAGAGGATTAAATTGAGCAATGCTTACAGCTGCTCATCATGCTTTTTCATCCAGGTAGTGAATGTACATTTGGCTGCCTCTGAATCTCAGAAGTAGGAAGTAGGTTAAGCATCCCAACTAGCAATAACACAGGAGGACGTCACTCCTAGAGAACCCAAGTCTGAGTTTTAAATCATGGAAAGCTGTATTTGGAGTTCACTGCACAGAATCAGTCCTGCACAACCCTTTTTCCTGCACAATCTTTTTCTTTTAAACACCATGAAATCAAAATTTATTATGCGAAGGAAGAAAAAAAAAGGGGGTGGGGCAGGTGGGGATTGAAATCTTGCTGTACGTATTTGATATGCAGGAAAACTGCAGTATTTTTAATGAAATTGGGGTATTAGATGGTGGAATGAGTTCAGTTCTAGGTGTAAAAGCAGAAGAGTGAATGTAATCCAGAATTTGAAACACCTCATGTTCCAGGGAAGACTGCTTCATGAGGTATTTTCCATAAGGAAAAGGGACGGGGGAAGGACATCATTGCAAACTTCAAATGTTTAAAGAGTTGCTTGTCATTCTTTATGTCCATGGAAGCTAATGTAGCAGAGGAGAAGAGAATGTGCAAGGAATATGTGAGGAATAGTGTTCTAAGGGCTCCCAGGTCTCTGTACCTCAGAGTAAGGACTGGAAGAGGAGAGGATGATCAAGTTAAGGGCCACCCAGGTAAGTTGGTGGTATGGGTCTGTGTGGGGTACCTTGGAGGTTATTTAGAGGACTGCTCAGTCAGAGGCTGCTGTTTGACACCTTTGAAGTCATGCCCTACCAATGTTCCCACTTGCATGTGCAGTGAGACCTTCACTATCTCACCACTTGACAATCAAAGCTGGGCCACAATTTGTGCTGCCATTAAGTTGTCTAACAGCTATCATGCTAAAACTCTGAGAATTTCACCACTTAAATTCCTTTAATTACTTTAAGATGACATGATGCTATTTATGAATATTAATGTGATACTACTTATGAATGTTAACATGCTGCTACTTATGAATAAGTGCATTACAGTGAGGTTTGCCATAAATTTTCTACCAGATCAGGGGCTTTTTTAAATTCTGGAACTTACTTCTTGATGTCTTTTTTTTGGTAGCTGAGGGTCAACTGTACCAGATATTCCTATTCTCCCATCTTTCTGAGCTTCCCAAATATGTGTCTACAGCCTGGTCTAGAGCTGTACCTGGAGCAGAAAGCTGAAAAGCAGAGTGTATTAACACTCTGCTAATTTGCCTCTCTGTCTGCCAAGCCAAAGCACACGCACAACTTCCTAGCTTGGAGTACAGCCAGGATAAATCTATGACTACACTTATCCGAGCAGATACACATTTCAACATCTAATTCCTTTTTACCAACATCATTCTAAAAACCCTTTCCTCTTTTAGGGTAGGAAGCCTTTGTCTTTACACATGCCTTGGCATCAGTGTTGCTAGAGGCAGTGGTTTGCTAGTGCAGCAGCCATTTTGAAAGAGACTAATTCTCTTTTTCACAAGGAAAAAGCACCAGCTTCTAATGAAAGCAAGTTTCAGCTTTGTGTTTTTATTGATAGCTCAAACAATAACAGAGGCAAGAAGCGCAGGATAAGGAAGAGTGAGTGTGTAGGTGTGCATTTAAACAGAACGTGTTGAGAAGTACGAGAGAATATTTATGGCAGAAGAGAACATGTGTTGGGGATATGCAGGAGGGGTAGGGAGTTGTGAGGAAGTCTAGCATGGACACTTCAGCCACGTGGGCTCCTGTTTCACCAGAAAGAGAAAGAAAAAGGCACTTTCATGTGTCCTGGGGAGTCATTCCTCTTAATGAATATTCCACTAAAGGTGAGAATGCCTCAGTCATGACCTGAGTTTATTGCATGATTTCACTGGACATTGTAGATCAGAAATGAGTTGATTTGGTTCCTCTGCTGTCCATAGCTGGTGCTTGGCTTTTAGAACTAATGTTTAGCATTTTGTTATTTATATACATGTTGTACTTCTAAGCTCTTTTTTGGCTATATTGTGTATGATGCTTTTGGGCAGAAAAATACACAGGTGTTGGTCGAACATGATTTTCGAGCAGAACCACTTCTTGCATAAGATTCTGTTTTGGCAAAAACCGGACAGTTTAAAATATTGCAAATCAAAGCTCTGTCTATAAAACAACAGAATCAATCATTTAATGAGTCGATAATTTTTCAATTGTAAATTTAAGTTAATTTAATCAAACCTTTTAAATAAGTTCATTGTTGAAATTGATTACACTGTTGACTGAATTGTTTAAATTTAGATGGATTGTACTGAATATTCTTGAGATCTTAATTTTTTTCTTGATTTTGTGTGGGAAGAGATTATAAAATCTTGACCTTTTTCATAATTTTTAACAGTGTAAGAATATGTGTATAGATTTCAGATACATGCTGTCAATGTTAACTCAGTTTTATTGTAGGTCTTTATAGCAATTTATTAACTGACACAAATACATTAAGACCATATTGTAAGCCAGCCATTGATACAGACAAATTGAGGCTTAAATTCTATCTCAGCTCCCGGTCTCCCCTTCACCTTCCAGCACTACATTAAATGAAATGATTAACATTGATCACATGGAGTTGTAGCAGAAAGTGGCAAGATTTGTAAAGGCCATTATTTCATGTGGTAGCTTAATTCATAGTCCTGTAGACACCCCTAAAGAGTTGTGTCTCCTGCACAGACAAGCTTTACCTCAGTCATAAAATTACCCTTGTGTCTGAAAAATAATACAACCACCAATTAGTCATCATTTGAGAGCTTTAGGTGATTTTTCAGTTACCTTGGCTCCACCCCAAATCTTGTCTGGAAAATAAAGACTGTGACCCAGCACAAGGAATGAAAAACAGATCAGATGTACTCATGGTAGGTTACATTGTTGAGGACACATGCTTAAGATTTATTATTATTATTATTATTATTGTTGTTATTATTATTATTATTTCTATTATTACTGTTAAATTTATTATTGTTTCCTATTTACTGATAATTTCCTGTCCAGATAACTTCCTGCAATAATATTGTGATGGGACGAGACGATGGATGATGATGTCATTTTCCTCTAGGTTGTGATGGAGGGATGAACAACCACCAGATTTGTGTTATCTAATAGTGTTGATAGAAAAGACATTTCACAAATAAAGATGTGGAGAAACCTGGTACAAGCAAAGTACTACTCCGAAACTGAGTCATGTTGACCAACTGCTCACACATACTTTTGGCCAAAATGAATTCAAACATTGCAAAACACACTGCAAAAAGTATATTCTGTTTACCTGAGTGACCTTTGCCTTGCTTAGATTCACCTCCATTTGGCTATGCCACATTCATAAGATAAGATAATCTGATTGCCATTCTGGCAATTAATGCTGAAGATGAAATAGAGTTAATTTTATTCTTGAAATATCATCTTTTCCCTTGCATTTCTTGATTTCTCCATAATCCTGGTATTTTAAACTAGGTTCTTATAGCAGTTTTTTGTTTTGTTTTATTTTGGTTTTCAAGTAATATTCCTTTGCCATTGGAAAAAATACCTGCTAACTAGCCATGTCCACTTGGTGGTAAAGCACCTTTTATAATATGATAATTCATATCGTATGGAGAGGTAATAAGGACTAGGTAACTGTATTACTTCTTATAAACAGAAAAGATCCACAGTTTGACACAGTTCAGCATGTCAAAAGGGAGACTTAACGAAATATAAGTGAGTAAATAGGAGAGATGGGAAAGGGGTTGGAAATGATGCAAATAATCCTAATGCTTTCCAACACAGATGAAGGAGTACAGGTCTGCAGTCATTTGGTGCTAGTAAAATCTGGTGCTGTCCTTTTCCCAATTTCTCCTAAATGTGAAAGGATATTTTAGGTAGGTATCAGCACAAGTATTTAAGGGATATAATATAGCACTGACTGCCTTTGAGTAGGACAGTGCTTGATTGCATATCCAAGTATGTATGTGTAGAAATGCACAAGTGTGTATTACATGCATACATACATACACATATACATGTGTGTCTGTATATATGGAGACAGAGGCATAAATGTGTGGCATGTAGTTAGCTATATATTTATTATGGAGTGTTCTTCAGTCTGCTGTTGTGAAAATGACAAGTTTGATCACTCCAAGTCATCTATACATGTTTGTGGCTTACTGGTTGTTAGAAAAAAACAGGTTTTACTTTGATCTGAAAGGTGAGTGAGATGTGGTTTGTTCTGATTCATTCCAGATCTGTGTAAATATAACCTGTATTTTAGCTGGAGAATTTCTGCTGTGAGCGGATGGAAAATGATGTATGGAACAGAAGGAACATAGTGTAATTTTTTTTTTAGGCAGAAGCTGAACAGGCAACATAGACTCTTGGATAAAAAAGTGGTTTAAAAAAGTCTCTTTTGATTTGTAAACTGAGCAGATTTAATCTGGAAATCACCAAGGGAAAATAAATACAGTACATGATAGATATCATTTTTATAGTGTCATTTTTTTTTGACCAGAGTTACACTTTAGCAGTTCTGCTGACATGATAGATGTTCCAGAAGAGTCTTGTGCCTCACAGAATTTTAACCGCAAACCTTTATACTTAACACATATCTCCTAAGGCAAAAAGACATACCACAATCAACACTAGGATCACTTAAAACTGCATCAGCCAGAAACTACAAGTCTGTGTCAGTTATGATTGTTGCCCATTAAGGCAATCCTTTGTTATCGTAGCAACTATTATTTTACCACTTGTCATTATACCACCTATCCCTAGGTGGTATGAATGAGGTTTGCTTTTTCCAGTAGAAGTAAAATGAAATTTTGTGCTCCTAGAAATGCTATTATCCATACTGCATTGTTTGAAAATCATGCAATTTTGAAGTGATTAGTCCCATATGGGAAAAGATAACTAGCAATGGTACCTAGAGATTTGTAGGACATGGGTTTGCTGCAGTATGGCCACCAGAATAAGTGGAGAGCCTGACAGATGATAATTTTAGAGGAATAGGACAGTATGAGGAATGACAGCAGAAAAGTAAAAGAACTGAAAAAAAAATGGAGACGAGAAAGTGCAAAGTGAATAGTGGCACTAAATCCAGCAAAGAGTAGTAAAGGAAAAAAGCAGATATCCAGGGGAGTGAATAAGCCTTTAGTTATCCATAAGTGGTCCCATTACCAATTTAGAATTCATTACAAGCATTAGCATGGCAGCCATCAGCATCGTTTCTGGAACCTCCCTAAATGCTTTCTTTCATCCTTGTGAAAACCTCCAAAGCATAGCAATACAGCACACCTGGCTCAGCGCCAGCTCACAGCTTCTCAGCTGCATAGCAAAAACACAGATATGCTACCAGAGGGTGGAAAAAGTGGGGCCAGGCTAACGTCCTCTCCTGTCACTGGGATGGGCAGAGATGGGACAAAGGGTGGCCATGGGGAGGGAGGCTCATTCCTGCGATGGATGAGGGCACAAGCTGTGTTCTTCACCCCCGACCTGCCACTGACACCCACTCAGCTGCAGGAGTGACAGCAGCGGTCAGGGAGATCTCCAGGGCTTTGGCACAGCAGCCTAATTTGCTGAAAATCTATTGTTATCCCAACTATGTGATGGCTGGATTCCCTCTGCTGCCAGCTGAAGAGTAAGGGAGACTGACCAAATCTCCTGATATTTTGGGCATCTATGGTTTAATAATATCTGATAATGTGTGAATTGGTGTTCTTAGTGATGCTAGCTCAGAAAGCAACAATGGAGACATGCTGAGTTAAGAATGCTTGTCAAAGGGTGTTTGCTGGGAAATACTTTTCTGATAATGGCTAGACCCTTGTACAACATTCTGCTGAATTTAACTTATTATTTTAATTGATGAAGGGTGAAATATTTTAATGCTTGCAAAGTGTTTTTTGGTTTTGCCTTAAATAATTGATTTTAAAAATTAAGTAAAAAATACCAGTGCAAAATATGTTAATAAGTGAGAACATTTAAACTAAAGTGAAAGATTTCTTTTTAAGTTAGACAAAAAGTTTCAGTTTTCAAGAAACAACTTTTTTATTTCTTTGTAATGTCAACAGTAAAAGTGGAGGAAATGTTTGAAAAATAGATGGTAAAATGAGAACTATGCCTGTAGCTTCTCTGAGGACTGCTGCTCTTTCTTGTGTCCTTGGAAGGCATTTGCGCAGTCCTCCAGTATTTGAGGCAACATTATTGTGGCATTTTGTTTTACTTAGGCAGTAGTAAATGTTGCAAATAACTGAGTATCTCTCTCTTACTCAAATATTGAATTTGCCTGGGACACTTAGAGATTCAAACACATTTACAAAGACAGTTGTATCAATACAACATCCTTCATGGTGACCCTCAGAGTGTCTTCAGGGAAACTATACTAACAGCATAATGTTTTCTGAGAAACATATTTTTTCCCTTGTAAAAAGAAGCAGACAAGTTTTTTAGTTAGCCGAGGTAAGCTGGTGTTAGTCTAATGGTCTATTAGGAAGAATTTTTGAAAATGATGTTAATGTCTGAGGCAATTCTGGTGTGAGAACCTATGGCATCCTAACACTAATATCCTTGTTACTCACAATGAGAAAAGAATTTTTTCCCGAATTCTAAACCTAAACTTTTTCATTTCAAGAAATGTAGCAACATTGTCAATGTTGGGCATTTTACAGTGCATCACAGAAAGATTGGTCTAATTTCCTTTCTGACTCATGCTTTCACATCCCTGGGTCAGACTTACATAGCTAGATTCCTTGATTCTGTGAACATTGAAATGTCCTATGTCCTGATTATATTTCCTTCTCTTTCATCTAGATCTCCAGATAAATATGAGGAAATGTTTACTGCAAATGTTTCAACTTTTATAAGGACAAGTGAAATTCAAAAATGGAGCTTAAAATAAAGACTTCTTCCTGCTTACTCGCTCTGTATCCATTAGGCACCATTCCATGACAATGATGAATTGGATGAGAAATAATACAGATTTGGTCTTTGTTGGCATTTCCATTAAGACATTTTGCCTTCGAAAGTGTGGGAGAAATCAGCAGCTTATTTGGGTGAGTTTTATTTGCTGTCAGGGAGCAGCTGGTGCAGGGTAAAACATTGGTCTATCGTTTTGCTTTTCATTTCATGTTGTTGCAGCAGAACAGCATTTTTCATAGAACTATGGAATGGTTTGTGTTGGAAGAAACCATAAAGATCATCCAGTTCCACCCTTCCACTTGACCAGGTTGGTCAAAGTCCCATCCGACCCAGCCTTGAACACTTCCAGGGGTGGGGCATCCACAACTTCTCTGGACAACCTGTTCCAGTGTCTCACCAACCTCCCAGTAAAAAATTTCTTCCTACCATCTAATCTAACCCTACCTTCTTTTAAATTGAAGCCATTTCTCCTCGCCTTATCACTACATGGCTGCTACATGGCCACTCAGCTCTCCTGCAGAGAGGCATTGGAAGGTATTGGAAGCCTGCTCTATGGTCTCCCCAGAGACTTCTCTTCTCCACACTGAGGAAGCAAAGTCCATGTCTTCACCTAAAAGAACCATTGGGAGAACTTAAATGAAAGAAGTGGTCTCCAAGAGAGTGCTGCCTGAAACACGTCTGTGTTAGCAAGCACAGTAAAAATAATGGAAGTTCTGGAGTTCCAAAGCTGATATAACACACTCAGAGTAAGTGGTGGCTAAATACTGACGTCAGATAAAATGGTGGGAAGCAGACTTGGGGGTCAGTGTAGCAAAGAAATGGGAGGCAAATGCATTCAAATGGAAATTTGGTATTTCACACCACTGCTGTTTACAAGTGTGATTTCAGCGGTAACATCCTTGTAAGCAGATAGAAGAAGCATGGACTTCAGTGAGATTAGAAAAGGTATGGTTACAGTAATGAAATCTTGAGCTGGTAAATCTAATGGTGACTATTTTTATTGTTGTGACTATTACTATTATTCTAAGTGTTTCCTGAATAGGTAAAAGTGATCAAGTACTGTGTTTGTGGGAAACAGAGCAGCGAGATTTGGATTTTACAAACCGGAGGCAATACAGCAAAATGTAGTGTCTAAGTACAGTTTTGAATACCCCAATAATATTTTTCTAGGATGGCATTAGTATGTTGTTGTACACAAATGAGTCTCAGAGGTGCTACCTACTTGTGAGCTCACCACCATATCATATTTCCAGCTTGTACCATCAGTCCCCCATGTGTTTTACATCTGTTGTAGAAACTGAAAGCCTTATTTCAAGCCTTGACTTATTCTTTTCAGATATTAAATTGCCCCAGTTCGGTGTAGTGGCTTTAGTTTTTTCATTGTTTATGTGCAAAAGAGGGATTCTAGAGAAGGAGTAAAAACAACACATGAAAATTTAATACCTGTTTGGGAAATCTTGGAAAAAGCTTATCATCTAAGATGTTCAATATCCTATAAAACAACTCAAGTGACAGATAATATACAGTATGTAAAGCACATGGAGGTGTTTACCACCACCAGTCCAGGACTTGGGCAGGTATCTCCTGGGCAGAACAAGGGGCAATGATTTTGGAGAAAATGAGAATGTCTTTGGCAATTGAGAGCCTGGGAGGAGAGGCTCGTCAGAACAAGAGAGCACGGGAAAGAGAAACAAGAGTTTCCTTTGGAAGATGATTCATTAAGCTAACAGACAACCTGCTAGGTCAGCAGGCCTTGGTTCTAATGAAAGAACAGGGGGCTGAAGAGCCCCTCATTACGTCCCAGCTGCTGTTAAGGTGAAGATGTCCTGTGCCCTCAGGCAAGGGTGCTGAGTCAGAGGGCTGGCCAAAACCCAACAGCTCTGCTTTTTGAAAGATCTCAAGGTGATTGAGATTGACATGAGATGTCAGCACACACAAGATGGAGACTTTCTGATAGTTATCACTGAAAGAATAGGATTAATCCATTAGCCAGTGAAATAAGGCCCTTATTGGGGAGTGACATGCACAACACAGTGAGGATGTGGGTCTGACTCTGTGTGAGTGCATGGTGGGTATGTGTGAATGGGGGGGTATTGACCAGTGTAACTTGTCCCCTCACAATGCAGCCACCAGCTCTTGGACAGGGAGTTCTTGAATGGTCAAAGTGGATCCTTGCTCAGTTCTGCCTCTCCTCCAGTTAATCTCATCAGCACAACAAACCCAGCATTGCTGCCTGTCCTCATCAACATTTCTGTTTGTTAGTTGTCATGGGGCTTGTCCAGTGAGGAATTCGTGCCGCTCACAAATGGAGTAGAGGAAAGGTAGAGCAGTACAGCAAGGGAGGAGGCAAGCTGGCTCTCTTTTCCTTTTTTGTACTGCTTTTCCCTCCAAATCTCTGTGACTGAACACAGCTCCTTCCCCCACAGGAATCCCATCACTTCCCTTTGAAAATCTGTTCAGTCTGCTCATCATCAGGTTAAATCAGGATTCCCTGTCCTTTGCCTAATGTGTTATGTGGGGAATTGGTACTGACACTTAAAATCCCTTCTAATTTTAGTTTAAATTCTCTACAATTATATCTTGCTTTCTTGGTAAAATTATTCTAGATTATTTTAAACAATCAAATTTGCTGCAGACACATGCCCCTTGATACTCAGCTGAGCTTCACCCTACTCTCCCAGTCCTGGAGTGACTCGGAGCCATGTGTACTCCTTGTCCCCTGGGAGAATATCTCAAGGACAAAAAAAGCTGTCAAGTGACAAGAACAAAGCACAGGGAAGTGCTGCTTGTCCTTGCTCTCCCACCCAGTCCCTAATAAAGAAAACTAATAATGCCCATTTTAGGTAGCTGCTTGTACAACTCTACTCTCATTATTTCAGTAAAGCAGTGTAAGCTGCCAGCTGTATCTTTTGTACCTCCAGACACACTTTGCAGAAGAGCTATTTGCTGCTGTTTCCAATGCGAGTTTCCCTCCTCCTCCCTCTTTTCTTCATGTTGCTTCTCTAGATCCTGACTGAAAGGAGAGTAGGGAAAGTTCTGCATGCATGGCTGAGGACGACAGGCAGGGCAGGGGGTGAGCAGCAGCAATCCCTTCTATTACTTGTGTCATTTTCTCACTTCCTTACTAATACTCTGATAATTAGAAGGGTCCTTTTTAAGCTCATCCCGGTTCCTTGGTTTAAATGCTAACTATTTGTAATATCCAGAGGTATCTTTCTGACTGCTATTCTGAATAAGAGCATTTCTGCTTACATCCCCAAGGCTTTTCAGCTGCAGAGCCCTTTGGGCAGCCATCTCCCAGTTCCCAGTGTAGGAAGCTCTGACAGGGGGCGGATTTTGGGGATGTACAGAGTGCCTCTGTAGGGCTGCAGCATGAGTGCTGCATCCTATCTCCTTTAGTGCTGTCCCTACTGGCCTCAAGCCAAGTTTAGCCCTTGCTGAACACAAGAAAAGTCCAAGTGGTTTTTGGCAGAAACACAAACCACTTGGAGCACTTTGGCGTATGGATGTGAAGTGTTTTACAAGCATCCTTAGAAGCCCAGCACAGCTCTTTGTATCACAAATTTCTGTACTGTGGACAAGCCTTGAGAAAATACCTAGGAGAGGAATGGGAGGCAGCTGACAGCATAATTACTGGTTTGGGGAAAAAAGAGGCCAGAAAGGGAGGGGAGAAGAGATACTTTTTGATTGGCCAAAATTTAAATAGTGCACTTTGACCAAGAATTGGAAATCAGAGAGGAACTGAACACATTTCCACTTTCAGCTTTGTTTTTTCCTTACTGATAACAAAACCTAAAAATTTTCCAAAATCAGAATAATTTCATTTTATGAAGTAAAACATTTAAATTTACTAGTACCCAAATTTACTAGTTTTCCCAAATTTCATTTTGGATTTAGACTTATTATGCAACCCTTCTCTTACTGTTACTTCTATACCTACAATCCTCTGATGTCCCTTTAATTTGCATGGAGACTATAAGAGTTGTCTGCAGAGACTATATTGTATTTCTGTCTGTACAAAGTCTGCATCATTGCATTCTTCAGCATGCTAATGTTGATACTAGTATTTCCTGCATGAATTTCCACATTTTTATTCCTCAACCGATGCCTTGGATGCAACCACAGTTTAATTCCACCAGAAGTGATGACAAATGTTCTTTGGTGAATCTGAAAGATGATATCAAAATACACTTTGTGTGCAGTGCTCTCATAAGTATATCAACAATCTATTTCTCTTGGCCTGATGAAAAGGAAGCAAAGTTCCTGCATTACAAAAGTATAAAAAGAAAGTGGTTCCACTGCCCTAAATCCTTGTCTCAGTTTCACTATTATGAATGTGGAGAGAGAGAAAAAAATGAAGTAATATAATTTTTTTGTCTTCCCCATCTGTATCACTTGAAGACTCACTGGTTAAGTTTCAGTAGCTACGAAGAGGGACACATTTGTGAAGCTGCTTGAAGATTAGTGGGTACTCAAGACAATAAAGCACTGATGGAATCACCCCAGTTAACTGATTTTATCTTGACAAGGAACTTATTCCTATCTGCCTCAATGAGTTTAAAAGTAAAATAAACAGAAGCTGTCAAGGTCTCAGGAGATGTGGGCATCACTTCTGAGTGTTGGTAGGGCAGTTTCACAAAGCTGAGGAGTCTTGGAAAAAAAATTAGTGGTCTCTTCTTAGCTCTGGTTCCTCTGTTGCATTTAGACCACACCAAGCACATCCCACCCCATCTGTATCTGTGGGATACAGAACATCCCACAACACAGAATATCAAGCCAAACTAAAGCAAATGGTTAAGCAGCTTTATACCCCATGCTTATCAAACAGGACATGCTCTCAAACATGGGGCAGCAAGCACACAGAGGTGTTCAGCCTCCAGTAAACCTATTGAGAATATATCTGCTCTCCCTATGTGCTGTTCTTTTACCAGGGAGGATACAGGTTTTGTGGTGGGTGAACTTAATGATGCTCCCTATTTATTCTTGCTGTTTCTTTGTTGAGAGGACAGACCAGTCCCTGTGTTGAAAGCCACAGCTATTTACTGCTTCCCCATGTCTTGCAAAGCAAATCTTCCTGTTTCCTGTAATGTACCATGTACTTGCAGTTAGAAAATGATCCTGTAATATTCCTGGTTTATTAGAGGAAAATGGGAGCAGAGAGAAACTGTATGAAGCTATGGGAGGGGAGAGAAACTGGATGAGAAATAAGTGTTTAAGAAGATTGAGCATTACATGTGCATGGTGGCACTGGGGGAGTCTTTGCAGAAGGTGTGGATGTTTTTTCTCTAAACAAAGGAGACATGCTCCTTCAGTTTTGCATCTAGTTCTCCCAGTGAATTCTTAGAAAAAGAGAAGAAAAAATATAGGAGTTAGGAAACTTAGAAGAACTTCCTAGAGGCTGGAAATAGATGTGAATGAATGACCTCAACATGGGGAGAAGCAGCACGGTGCAGGCTGTGAAAGGGAGTGCACTGGCTGAGACTCCCCTCCTCTGCTCCTCCCTCTGATGGCTGCTCCTGAGTTCCAAGTTACTCTAGGGGCTGCTTCATCACAGACCATCTGGCAGCTCCTCCTGGAAGCACTGCTTACCCTCTGCAGCCAGAAGGAGATGGGATGTCTTGCTCACTTCACCAGGATTTACCAGCATGGCATATTCAGACGGCATCTGGTTAAGGAAGACTTGCAGGAACATTTTGTCTCCTGGATCTGAAGGATTGTCAGTCTTCAAGGGGGTAGTGGGAGCCTTTGAGGAAGGAAATGGTGGCACTGCTAGTGCTGGAAAATGATAATGCATAGACTTAATTGCAACCTCTGTTTAAAAATACACTGCTAAAAACTTGGGAAGGTGCAGGAAAATTTTTAAGGCAGTAACTAAATACAAACCCTTGGGCTGGTCCCTTCTATTATTCCCAAACTCTGTATGTGTGGGAGGAATTATTGTTACACAAACTTGGGAACACTGAGATGTAGGATACAGGCTACTGTTGATAATGAAAAAAATAGTGGTATTGATTGCTTCACCTTCATCAAGTAGGACAGGGAACAATAAGGCAAATGAGGACATCCCTCCACACGGTGAACAGGCAAATATCAAACATCAGTAAAGATTAAAAATAATTGTCATATATGCTTAGTATTTGTGCTTTGATATAGACTGAGAAGAAGGCAATTTAATCAATTTGTTATACTCTGTGTGATATGCATGTCTCAGAAGTTTGTTGTTTTGAAGCTGGTTTTGAAAAAAAAAAGAAAAAACTCAAAGAGATTTCATTTACAGATAATATGCTAAAAGTCTGTATCAGAGAGGCCTAGAAAAATATATTTGTAAGTAGATGGTAATAGAATTTAAAGTTATAAGACTAGAGCAAAATATGGTAATGAAGTTTGGCCAGACAGGTAGGCAGGATTCCTTACAGTGTATGGCATCAACATGTACCATTCCTGCCTCCTGCAAAATACTGCCTAATCACTCTATTTTTTTTCTTGTGACCATATCTGGACTAATATTAGTTTGTCTTTTTTGATGTGTCTGCAAACTCTCCTTCCTTACTGGTGCTCTATTTTTTAATTGTTTTGGTCTTGGTGTTTTTTTTAAGATTATTAATACATAGCAGGTCAAGCCTTGCATAAAATCCCTTTTAGAGCAATATATTAGAATATGGAATATCCCATACAAAAATAAGATAAAGACAGTAGTTTGCTATTATAAAAATGTGGCCAGTAACAATTCACAGCCACAGCAAAAGAAAAACTGATGCTGAAAATTGGCACATTGAGACATTCTCACTGTTCAAGTCCAATTATCTCCTTGGTAACAAGTTCTTTCATTCATTACATATTGTGTTGTCAGAATAAACCATGTAATAGTGCTGTATCTGGGTCTGTATTGCTCCCACAATGGAGCAATGGAATATGGAAACCTAAGTATGCAACCTGCTAACCATTTTCTTATGCTTGCTGGAAAATTAAAATATCCGCATGAATCCAGAGCTGTCAGACTACAGTACTCTTCATTTTCATGGGTAGCTTTCTTTTAAGATACAAGTCCTCAGAAATTAATGGATTCTGAGTTACTGTCTGGCGAAAGATAAAACTCCACCTGGCCATGATTTAAAATACCCCTCTCACCAGTAGATTATGATTTTGCCATGCTAATAACTTCATTCTAATGAACATGTTTTATACATTTAAAGCTTTCACAAAAGTTGAGTGGACTTTACCCAAAGCACAGGTGGAATACGCTATGATTTACACAGCACCCCAGACTCAAATTAAGTGGTTGCAGCTTTGTGTGCTGAAGGTATAACTTGATGATGTTGATTTTGTGGGGCTTTTTCTCCTGATTCCAGCTTGACTGTAATTAAGATAATGGTTGCTGGGGGCTGAGAGTGGAAGAGGCCATTCATCCAATAATTATCAGGTCTAGTGTCAAGGAAACTGCTACGTGTGAAAAAGAACAAGGCAGAGCTGGGCTATTATAGCCTTGTGTAGGCTGCTATCTGTTTTGGGCCAAGATCCAAAACCATTTTGTGGCCTAAAACAGCATCCAGAGATTTCATCTGGGATAGGAGCCCATTTCTCTTTGTTGCACCAGCACACAGGAAAAGATATTCTGCTGCCCAATATTTTCAGTCTTGCTACAACTGCAGACTTAAGAAAGGGGATGGAAAGATGAAGGCAACTGGGACTGGAACACAGCTTGTACATGGCTTTGACATGACATCTCTTGTGAAGTCATGGAAGTAGTGAAAGAGAATACCAAAACATTCACCTCTCGACTGGTTCCTTCTGGATAGACAAGGAATCTGAAATACAGCTTTTGGGGCCAAGGAATAATATAATACAATGCCAGTACAATTAGAAACCAAGAAAGAGACAGTATAAGAATTATGGCTATGGCTCCCTTGTGTAGAAAAGAACATTGCCATTCGTGGCAGGCGTTATGTACCTTTTAGATTAGAGCCTGCCAGCCTGCTTATATCCTGCTGCTGAGTTATTGGTATCAACCAGGTTCTGTCAGCCATTACCTTCAGTGTCAGTCCTGAGCTTCTCTTGGTAGTAGTAAAAGTGGGAGCATTAGGACAGACAGCTCTGCATGAAGTAAATCAGAAGTCTTCCCTCCTCTGATAAAATCTGCTCCCTGTTAGAGATGAGGCTTGCTGCTGCAGTAGCTAATGGCACCCCATGCAGGGGTGAGTGAGTTGAAGGGAACAAACCAGTGTAGGCATACAGTTATCATAAAGTTACCAATTTTTAGGTTGGTTAGGGAGAAAGTAAATTGAGGAATGAGCCAAGGATGTGATACTAATATTAGTATTAATATAATGTCTGAAAGACCAAATAATCTGAATGTCCCAGAGAAAGCAGTGTCTCCCAAAATCAGATGAAACGTAAAAAACAGTGCATATGTGGTTCAAAAGTGCTGATGGGAATGTAACTGTATCAACACAGTTTCATGTATGTGGATCCATGAACATGTGGTGATCTCATACGAAGCAGATATTTCAGTGTGCCTCCTTTTGCCTGCATTGCACCGCAGAGGTGATGCTTGCTTGAGCCCTGCTGTGCACAGTGGCAGCTGACCCACATCTGGGCTTACCCTGGCATGTACAGTCATGCAGTTCTATCCATAAGCACTCAAAAACCTTCCTAGCCTGAAAGCTCTTCAGCTACACGTGATATGTGTACGTTGGCTGACAAATGCACGCTCTGGAGTGTGTAAATGGTTACTTAGGAACAGTTGCACTTTCCTGTGCCAGCTTCATCTGGAATGTTGCCTGAACACAGGGATCTTCTCAATTGCAAGGGCTGCCATGATTGTGGGACAGTAGGTCCATGAAGAACATGACATTATTTTTATACCGAGCTCTTCAGGGGAAACTGCTGAAATCAGAAATTTGATCTTGGATTCTCTGTCATTTGGGGTATTTCTGTTTTATCATTTGACAGAAGGGAAAAAAAAATCACTCATAGCACTGCTTTTCTGCCTTTCCAAGTTTAACATCAATGAGACTTGCTTTTTTTTTTTTTCTGTGATGGCTGAAAAGAAGAGTTTCTCACTTAGACATGCTGGGAAGGTGTTTTAACACAAAGAAAAAAGCTGCAGCCTAAGGAACAAACCTATAAAAGTCTGGCAAAAGTCTTTCACAACTGGACATTGAAGCAATTTCTCATAAAATGATAAAAAAAGGGATTGGTTTTGTAATATCTTGTTTTCTTCTCATAGCTCCTGATTACTGTTTCAGTATTGCACATGCTGTCACATGGAAGAGAAGCATGACATCAGCGTTTATAAAAGTTACTTGAGTAATCATTCAAATACTCCCCATGTAACATTAAGTGTACAAAGAATGCCAAAAAATGACCATACACTACCCACTGGAGTCTCAGTTAGATAAGAAACTGCTGATTCTGAAAAGAACAAAGTTTTCACTCCCCAAGGCAGTGATAATGCTACTTAAAATACCACTGTATTTCTTAGCTTTGAGCTAGCTGCTGTCCTCTGTAACTTCAGATGTATTTTAGGATTACTAGTGTTGAATTTGTAGAGAACTTGAGGTTTAATACAAATATTAGAGTCAAAAGAGAATTACAGATATGCATATTGCAGGGTGCTTTCACAAGATTCTGATACTGGAAGCTAAACAGAAATTAAAGTACTTCCAAAAGGAATTTGAATAGGGAATAGGGATTTTCCCAGCCCTGTAACAAGTTTATGAAATCTGTTTGATGTGTGTTTTTGAGGAGGACAGAGAGCCCTATGTTTAAGTTTTGAAATCATTTAGAGATCCAAGAAGGGCACTATTAACCTTCCACATTGACTTTTCTAATTGCTGTTGGGTCTCAGTGACTTTTAACCATGGACTAACCCTGTATTCCATGATTAAACCATGGCAAAATTCTGACCCATAAAATACGGTGGGATTTAACACTAGGGCTTTAAATTTAGGCAGGTGGGAATTTATATCAGCTCCATACAATATTTACAGGTGTCTTTGTCTTAGCTAGACTGATGTTTTCTGCTAAATTAAAGACATTAAGGGAATTGGTCTTGATGGGACTGAGGCTGGCAAGAATGGAAGTTTTTCCCGTTACGAGTGAAGATGCCCCATTTCATGTGGTCTTGACTTCCTAAATTAGCCCTTTTCCTGGGAAATTGCTCTGACATTAGTTTCTCCAGCAATGATATAAGACTTAGTTGCTGACAGTACTTTAAATACAACAGTGCTAAATCAAAGAAGATCTAGACTTTCAAAACCTACCTTTATTACTCACTCATATTTTTCCTGTGCAGGTTATTCTTCCTGATGAAAGGAATGATAAGTATGATAGGTCCCACTGGTGGATGATAGGATTTACCTCAATGGGGTAAATTACTCCAGACTTTTCTTTTCTTTCAAGCCTTTTTCTGTGTATTATGCATGCTTCTCTGTTTATTTACTTATGAATGTACAAAACTTATTTGATTGACCTTAATTCCAAAGTGACTGTGGCATGTATCATCCATTTCAAGTTAGAAGTATCATAAAAGACAGAGATTGCTTGGGGCACCTGCAGTGAGATGGACACGAGGGCAAGAGAACAGACTCATAGGAAATCTGCTTTCTAAGTTTTCCCTCTCATAGAATATTACAAAACAACAACAACAACAACAACAATAATAATAACTAGTAGTAGTAGTAGCAGCAGCAGCAGCAGTAGTAGTAGTTGTAGTGGTAGTAATCATCTCCTAAGGGCTGGAAATCCAGTGCTCTTTAAGTTACAGGAAAAATGAGTTAAAAAAAAAAAAAAAGGTTAGAGATTATAGCCCCTGAAGCTGGGGATATTTCTTGCAGCATTTCTTCTGCCCAGCTCATTATCTGTATGTCTCATTGTCCCAGTGCTGTGTCTCCCACAGAGAGTTAAAAAGTGATAAACAAATAGATCTCAATTTAGCAGCAAATCCTTCTGGGAGGATATTGTAAAGCTGGAATTTTTCCATCTTCCAAATTTCCTGGTGATTTTATGTCTGAATGTTTTTCAGATATGAAAGTCTTTTCATATCAGCTTGACAGGAAGCATTGCACATACCACACGACTGAAAGTACCTAGAGTTTAAAATGAGAGATGAACAACCTGGCTTAACAGGGGATGCAGAAAAATTCGTTCAGCCATCAAGCCAAATCTCAAAATGACCCCAAACTAATTTGTGTCTGGCTGAATGTTGTCTTTGAATCTTATTTGTTCCAGGGTCTCCTGGAGAAAGAAGATAGCAGTGCATTTTGAGCTGACTCTTACATAGGGAAGCCCCATAACTCATGAGATTTGAAAAGAGCATCTGGTGAAAGCCCAGTGAGGGGTTGAAAAGGATGCATAAAAGACAGAAATAGGGCCCCAGTTCCTCAGAAGCTGTTTATCCTGTCTGCTAAGATGTCTCTTTGGCTGTTTCTCTGAGTCATGCCATGATAGTAACAATACTCTGCACTATTACAATGGGGGTTGGTGAGAGAATAGAAAAAGTAAGGTAGTTCCCTTTGCTCTAAGGCACCCTCAGTGAGTAATACATATGAGTCTTCACATTCAATTCCAGCTATCTTCAATAAAAGGATTGTTTATTTGCCACAGGGTAGAAAAACAAAGGTAAACCAAAGAAGAAATAAACAAAAAATAAAAGTTAAGCAGACTGTAAGCACAATAGACCAAATTACTTCAGGGACATGTTTGACCCAGCTAAATATATTTTTGCAAAAAAAAGCATTCAAGCTGGGCATGAAAGCTGACATCTTAAAATTTGTTTAGTGTCTAAAGTCGGGCGTCTAAATCTAGAATCTAGAATGAGAAGGCTTAAAAGACAAAGAAAAAATGAATCTTTCCCAAGGTGATCACAATTCTGCAGTTCTCACAAATGTGAGCAGTACCTGAGGGGAACTGTGTTTTGCACCTTTACAGTTAAGTGCTCCACTTGAAACAGCCCAGCACTGAGCTGTAGTGAAATTTCAGGGCACAGTGACACTTTGGCATCTCTCCTCCCTGCCTTCCTGCCTCTGGAGATGGAATGAAAATTCAGTAAAAGACACAAACGAGCAGTTTTCAATCTGGATTACAGCTTTGCTATAGGAAATGGGTATTTATAAACATTTAACTGCTGTCCTCATTGTGTTTGTTCCTAATTTGCAGTATTTTTGCCTATGTTGTAGGCTCTCCACTCTCTTCTAGCTCTTGCCATGTTGCTTGTTTAAACATCCTGGCTTATCTGTGGAAGCAGGGGAATGGGCTGCATCCAAGCAAGGATTGTGAAATATAAGCTGTCCTTTCCTTTTCTCTTGTGATATATTCTTTCTTTTCATTTCTGGGAAAAAGAAATCTTCCAACTCAGGACGATGTTTTAAAGGAATTTAAGTCACATTGTTCAGATCTAAAAATTGTACAGTATTCATACTTGAAGTTTATTTCAGTGGGAAATGAAGGAGGTAAATAAGAGTTATAAATACCTTCATGGACATAGAGCACATGCTCAGTATTGCAATACATCTCTCCCAGTCAGTCAAATGGAGCTGTTTTTACTATAACAGAAAACTCCCATTTCTACTGTAAAATTGCCTTAGCAGATACTGTGGAAGCTGCATGATCTGACCTGTACATTTTTAGCAATATAAAGCCCATTTTTCTCTCATTATTGCACATTCAGTTTAGGTTTATTCTCTTTTTGTATTGTTTACAACATTAATGATTAGCATTTAATCAAATAATTCCGGTCCAGTTCCACTGTATAAATTGGTTCTCCAAGTGTTCACATAAAATCCTATTAGTGTGTTTTCTCTCAGCACATTTTGGGATACAACAGCCCATTACTATGAAAATGGAAATAACTGTACTCCCAGGCAGGTGAAGTGTTGCATGGCATAACTGCTGTGCCACTAAATTTTATACTCACATTTTGTTATATACTATAATTCATATCAGAAATGCAGGATGGTGACTTGTCACACGTGGTATGTGCTGTGGGTTTTTTTTAAGTTTCAGCAAAAATCAATCTAGCTGCATGAGCTGTGTGAGCAGGAGCTCCCTCCCCCACTTCTTCCATATGTTCTGAATTAACTGCTGCATTCACATGAGCAAAACAGAGCTGGAAATAGAAACTGGAGCCCAGATCCTCCTTTGGCATAAACTGCATAAACTAGTACAGTTACTCTTCAGCTGAAATGCATGGGTTGATGTAAATAAGTGAAGATATGGCCTTTAAGATTTCACTTATTTCATGGCCTTAACCACTAAAAGAAAAGC
Organism: Erpornis zantholeuca; assembly: GCA_013400515.1. NCBI lineage: Eukaryota > Metazoa > Chordata > Aves > Passeriformes > Timaliidae > Erpornis > Erpornis zantholeuca. The sequence continues at coordinate 80,113 of VZTN01012075.1, forward strand.
ATCTGTGCTTTGCAGACTACAAGCCCACTGTTGTAAAAGAGGATGTCCCCTTTGAAAGTGCTGTGCTATACATCTTAAAAAGTCCTGGTAGAAAATTTAAGAAATGTTAAGTCATTAAGTTTTATGATCTTTACATGCTTCCACAATACCATTAAACCTGCTCAGACTAGAATATTAACTATAGAAAATGAGGCATCTCCGTTTTTGTTGACATGTGGTTGAGTTAAGGACACAATGCTAGAGCAACTGGGAAATCTTGAGAGAACTCTGAAGCCTGGGAAGACAGGAAGGGTTTACTGAAAGCAATTTGTGCTTGAATAGCCTGAATTATTTCTGCAGTGAAATGGCAGGCTCTGTGGATAAGTGGAGAGCAGTGGATGTTTGCCTCAAATTTAGCAAAGCTTTTGACATACTCTGGAAAAATATCCACATAACTTCACTGAGGAGATAAGGTCTGGATGTACAGTAGTAGTTAATGACAGGAAGTTGAATTGGCAGCAGTCTGATGTTCCTGGGAATGTGACACTGGGGTTGATCCTGTTCTTCATCTTCATCAACAAGCCTGGGTGATAGGTTGGCATGGGTGAGCACCAGTTTCTTCTCCCAGGAAGAAACCTCAACAAGCTGGATGAATGGGCAGAAAGGAACATTGTGGTGTTCGGCAAAAGCAAAGGTAAATTCCTGTGCCTGGGATGGAATAAACCCATGAATGAGTAAACCTCCCACCAGCTGGAGGTGGCTGGGGTAGCAGCAGTTCTCCAGAAACGGACCTTGGAGTCCTGGTGATGTTAAATGTGCCAGCACTGTGTCTTTAAGGGGAAGAAAGCTAACCACATCCTGGGGTGCATTAACAAGAATATATTCAGCAGACTAAACAAAGTGATTTTCCCTTCTGTTCAGTTCTCACAAGCCATGCTTGGGGTGCTGGGTCTGGCTTCAGGGCACCTCAGAAGAGTTTGTTGACAAACTAGAAAGAGTCCAGAGGAGGGCTGCTAAGACATTGAAGAGACTGGAGGATGTGACAAACAAGAAAAGTCTAGGATTTTTTGGGTATGTGTATCTAATTAAAGTCTTTCTTTACCTGAGGAAGGGTTAGAGGCAGCACAGAGCCCGACCCTTCTTGATGCACTAAAAGGGGATGAGAGACAACAGCGACGAGTTGCAGAAAGGGAAATTCTGACTAAAATATTCTCAACCCAATGCATGTTGAGACAGGTTCACATGCATGGAGGTGTATCATCAAGGTCCATCCATAGCTGATGGTGTACAGAGTTATTTCTAGGGACAAAGAAAAGGGTGGAGAAGGAGAAACAGACCGATGGAAAGAAGGTGGTGGGTAAACTGCTCATGGACCGGCTGGGAAGTGATGAGGGTCCCCAGAGGAAAACCTTCCTGCCTCCTACACAGCAGGGTTCCCTTATAGTAACTTTTCCACTGGAACTCTGTAGTTTCCACCAGCCCTTTCTCAAACTCCTGGCTGGTCAGTCGTGCTGAGGAACATTAGCACTGCCTGGAGCGTGCTTTGATGAGCTGCAGGTGCTATGCCCTGCTTGGTAGTTGAGCTTTGTGGATGTGTATTATTGGTTCTCTAGTGTAACCCAGATGCTACAGATGGAGGGAAAAGGGGAGAAGGGGAGAAAGAAGAGGTGACTGTCACACCAGCCACCTCCCTTCCACTACATCGCTATCAGTGTTTGCAGGTGCTTGAGAGAGCAGCATGAAGAAGTAGCTTGAGAGCAACAAAAGAAAGACACCATGGCAGAAAAGCACTGCCCTGGCAGCTGGTGTGAAAAGGAGAAGCTGGGCATAAAAAAGAAGGAAAGGAGATCTACAACACTGCAGGCAGAAGGCCTTTTGGAAGCCAACAGGCTTAGGCACCATGGCACCATGCAGCAAGGCCTAAAGGGAGAGTCCTTCCCTGAGAGAGTGGTTTGGCCCTGGGACAGGAGCCCGGAGAGGCTGTCATTCCCCACAGACACCCGAAGCTGGACTGGACAAGGTCCTGAGTAACCCAACACAAAAGTAGCCTTGTTCTGAATGTGGGTTTGGAATAGGTCATGCCCAGAGCCCTCTTCCAACTTAAATTTCCCTATAATTCTCTGTAATTAGTGTTGGGCACCATAAGCACTATAAATATATTCTAATTGGTGACTAAAGGCTTAAAATCTTGTCTAAAAATCCTGTAAGGGGAGAAGACAGAGCTCATGCTCATATGGGACATTTTTTGATCTTCATAGGAAGATGATTAAAAAAAGATTATTTTAATTGACATAATTTTTATAGGGACCTAATCTTTACTTTCTTTGGATTGAGACTTATGAAAAATGTAAAAGATGATTCAAGCATAAGTACCAAACACATTGAAGGTTTTGCAGCTATATTTGACTCAATAGTGACTTCAAGAAAAGCTATAATAATGAAGCTTTCTTAATGTCATGAAATCCCCTTAATAATACTATTCATAAAAATAAAAGTGTTTACTGCTTGAACTAAATGCCTCCCAAATATTAATAAATCATCCACATATATCAATTGTATTTTCTGTCCCAGGCTTTCCAACAGATATTCTTGGACAGATTGTCTTTTCCTAGTTTTGTAAAAAGGAACAAGAACAGGTGAGTAAATTTATGTAGAATATGCATCTTCCGTTAGTCATGTAAATGAAACTTGAAATTTTTTCAATTTACTATAAATCGGAGTTCAGATAAATGAGTCCCTGTCCATATTTTGACTGAATTCAGTCAATTCATGTAAGGTTCAAATTAAAAAACAGCTTCCAGCACAGTGACCAGCCAGCTACATTACAGAACAGTTTCATTAAAGTTACAGGTCCTAACTAGCACTTGAAAACTGCAGGAATTATTTTTATATGCTCTAGAAGGGAAAGTGAAGGAGTTATGGGACTGATGTCATTCCTGTACAAGTGCAGGGACTAAAAGATTTTAGTGAGCAGGAATTTGGGGTGGTGTTATAGTCCTAGTCTATATCAGGTGATGGAAATTTCCTACATGGTGCTAGATCCAGCTGATGAAAAAACAAAATGCATGTTTTGCCTATTTAGTGCAATATTTCCATCTTGGCAGCATTTTAGAAAATGTGGGGATTTGATTGGGGTTTTTTCCCTCTTTATCTGATTAGCTACATGAATATGACTGCTGGATTCAGACCACTCCAAGGATTATCAGAACTGTATTTTGGAGGGAATTATTCTGTCCTATTATTTATTTACAAGATAAAGGGAGGCACTAATGTTCCCTACAAATAAACATAAGAAATCAAGAGCAAACCAGGTGATTTTAGTGTTATGCTTTCTCCATGTTTAATGTTAGCCAAGGGCAGTGTGCCATTTACTCTGATGGGAATCCAGATGCCTACCTTTGCCTGGGAGAATGGATAAGGACATCTTTGAAAGTATTATTGGATATGTGCAGGCTGACCCTTAGCCTATATATTCAGGGGTTAGACATATCTGCTTCTTCTGAGGTAACTGAGAAAACTTTTTTTTTCATTACGTTCTGGTAATACTTATTCTATTTTTTTAACCACTAATGCTTTATGGAGAGGTAAAATAAAACAAGAAACCTGTGAGTGTCTAATCCTAGGTTCAGAGATGGGAAGAGAGTAGTAAGGATCTCTAAGGCTGTTTTGCTTTGCCACTGAGTCTCCTGGTCTGTTGTAAATCAAACTAAGATGGATGAGACTGGTAGGCACTGCCTGGTCAGATAATTGAAGAGAAAGTTGGAGGGAAGCTGAAAAGCCCATCTGGCTTTAGCCCATCTCCTTGACCTAAAGTTGGATTAACCATTCTTATGTTTAATATTAGAAATTTGTCATGACTAACCAATTTTTTACTGTCAAATAATGCTAAACTGGGGGTGCTATACTTACCACTAAGTGATCTCTTGCTTACTGCCCACTCTTCCATCAACCATGCACTGCAGCATCCACTGAAGTAAATTTGATGGAAGAACTGAAAATGCACAAGCAACCCAACACATGCAGTCATGTTTTCCTTGTTTTCTTCTTCATTGCAGAAACCAAGAGGGGACTAGCTAAAGTATTCTATTGTTAATTCGCCTTTGATATCACTAAGATATTACTCCCTGAGCCTTGAGATAGAAAGGTATATCTTCTATCTTAATCCAACCCTCTAGAGGCATTTTAGCAGCTAATCTGGTTGAATCAAATCAGTCCTGCTGCATATGATTAATTTTGGGCCAATTTAATTTTTATTAGTCATGGGTTTCAGTCACCTACAGTTGTGTGACTATAATTGCCCTTGAACACACAGAATTCCTTTGTAAATTTGATTTGAAAATACATTGGGGTAGGCCCACCTCCTCTTCACCTATTTGTGCGCTGCTAATCTCATCGTGCCTAGATATGTGCCCTCTTAAATCTAGGTTGGTGAAATAAAACTTTTACAGGCAAAATGGGTGAGTCAATTTGCCTTCTAATTGTGGGATTTCTCAAGTGAATTTAGTGCTTTAGAATGTGGTGCCTATGGCACCCATGAAAGGATTTGTTTATGAGGGCCAGCTCTTAGAAACAGCCCAACAATAGTGCCTTATCCTCAGGATCACTTATCAGTCAAAGGGAGTTTGTTCTCAGGGGGGCCAGAGCCAATGGGTAAACTCCTGTTTATGCTAGCTGAGGAACTCTGTCCTCAATGGCTGGATAAATTATCACTTTTTATCCTGCCGAGGTAGAGGAGTATGGGGAGCTTAGAGGAGTCTCCAGCTTTTGCTCATGCAGCTTTGAGTCACTTTGCTCCTGCCTGTGGAACAGAATAAATTTAATTTCATGTGGAGATAAATTGCCTTATACTTCCCTTCTCCCACCCATAAATCCCTTCTAGCTGAACATAGGGAAAGCTGGAGCATTCCCAAGAACCAGATGGGTCTTATGGGATCCGGACAACCTGGGACTTCATAACAAGGAAGGTAATAATGCCCCTAATGGGTGCCAGAAAGAATAATGGTTTTTCTGCTGTGGTTAGTAAAGAAGAATGGACAACTCACTTGGCAACAGCAACAGTGTTGGTTTTGGCCAGCGCCAGACAGAGCTGGTTTGGACCTAATGTTCCTGATACCATTACACCACTCCCAGACACCCTGGTTTTGTAGAGACTGGATTTCTGCACCCTACGGTGAACATTAGGTCCTATAGGTCTGAGTTTGATTGGTATGACTTGAAAAACTACTTCTTTTTTAACAAGCATAGGGTAAGAACAAATGAAGGGAAAGCCACACTAGCTCTCCTAATATCATTCTCTCTTTACTAAAATCCCACAGAGATGTAGCGGACATTGCTGGTATTAATATTATGGGGCTTAGCTGATGCTAAGAAGCATTTGGGAAAACTTTGACTGACTGGCTCAGGCAGTTGCTAATGAGGATATATCACTTACAGGGATATGGCAGAGTAAAGAGGTTTATTTCTCAGTGTGCCATTGCCCCGTCTGAGAGATGAGAGAAATATTCAAGCAAATGGGAAACACGAGGAGTTGTAAACCTCTGCCTCGCCCTAGCCCTGATGACATGAAGCAGCTAACAATGGTTTCCTCTCTACCTTATCACAGCACAGAGACACCGTGGTGCTGTCAGCTGCAGAAGGGACCTTTTTGCGTGGAGATCAACACCCAGGGGCAGCAGCCAGGAGAGAATACAGCCATGCTATCCTAGGCAGAGCCTGATGAGAATTGGCTTGAGGCACCCAGGAGGGGTTCCCTGTGCAAAACACTCCTCCCGGAAGAAAGAACAGAAATGTTGCTGATTTTAGAGACACCACATTTTCAGGATGTAGCTCTGCCTGCCTCTGTGGAAACAACTCATCATCCTTGTTACCCTTGAGACTCCTGGTTGATGTTCCCTTCTTCCATTAGCCACCTAATTCTCTGAGGCTTCTCTGGGAAGGAATCATTCTGCTTTTCGGGTAGAGGGATTTATTTATTTGTTTAGATGTTTTCCTGGGCTGTGCTTTTCCCCTCCGACAATGGAGGTGGTTGGAATGTGTGAATAAAGATAATTGAGGGCAGATTGATCTGCACTAAATGAATCTCAAGACAGTTTCTGCGAGAAACCTATTTGAAATGTCTTTATTATTTTAGAGGAGAAATCTTCAGCCACAAGATTTTACCAAGGATATAGTGACTTATTGTGTTATGGACTCCAATAAACCTTGGATTCCAAAATAGATACAGTCACTATGAAATCACGTGCATGAATTTTTTGGATTTATTCCCGGCCTTGGAGTGTATTTGCAAGTATACAATTCTTAATAGTATGTTGCACCTAATACAACTGAATTCTCATATTGTCATTGTGGGAAGTAATATGACATTAGGTTTAGTCCCACCAAAGCTAATGAAGCTCTCTGGGGACTACTCAACATAGACAAAATTGTTTTAACCCTAGTGAAATGGTGAATAACTGTAATTGTTCAGGATATACGATTTTCACTGTACGCTTTTCACTGTACAACTCTTTCAACAGCTTCAAAACTCAGTACTAAATACAGACTTTAGGTATCTATATTTTTCCATCCAGAGGGAAAAAAAAAAACAGTAACAAAACCTCAGCTGTAAACTTCAGGGTTAAAGCATTTCTGAATTTCTGCTCATGCCCTTCATGGTATCTTTCAGAAGGAGGGTAAGCATAACTGGAAACCCATAAGCACAATTTATATGCATTTTAAATGGGCTGAGCTAACATTCAGTTTAATTGGAAAGAGTCCTGAATGCAAAGCAAAGCCTTCCCACACTGCAGAAATCCATATGTTAAAAAGCTTATTTTTTTTAGAATTTCTCAGCGCTATAGCCAAGAGTTGCTAGAACAAAGACCCTGTGCTGTCCTGTTTTGAAAATAAACAAATTGACAAATCTGTGCTTTGTGCCACAGCCACCAGTTCCTCGGTATATTTGCAAATTCAGAAACATAAAGCTGAATAATCTGCTTCTCTCAGGACTGCACATTAGGCAATTAAGGGGGTATGTTTTCAGGCAGGCACGCTGGGCATTAGGCACACAACTATTAACAATAATAAGAATTGGGCATTTAATTCCCTTCATAGGGATGAGAATGTATCTCCGCTGTTTAATGCAAGCCAGTGTAGTATTATGTGATAAACATGGATCAATAGCAAAGGATTTTTAAATTTAGAATGCCGTTCCTCTACCACAGAATTGGCAATAGAGAGTGTTTCCCAGTAATAGAACCAGTCTACCTTTGCTGAGAGAGGAGCAAAGTTATCTGAGGAAGTAGCAACACTGTCATTTATTTTAATGAGGCTTTTCTCCAACAAATGCTGTTTCTGCACTCTCGGGAAGGTTCCAGTAATGCTATAAAAAATGAAAAAGCCCTAACAAATGCTCGAGCATGTCTGTGTTTATATAACCTCAGATCATGGCATATAACAGGGCCCTGTGCTCATGCAGTAGCAGAGTTACTTAACCATGTGTGTCTGCCCTTGTTGGATATTCAGCTTTTTAGTCCAGCTGATAAACTGATTGTCACGTATCCTTAGGTGATTCATCTCTTTGTTGAGCACTAAAATCTCAGATTCAAAGTTCCCCAGATGGGTATTAAAAACCTGTTGCTTTTAGACATTGGGGATTCATTATCCTCATTCCTTTCCATGGCATTTTTGCACAATCTTTTGTCTTGCCAGTTGGGGCAAAGTTTTGCTGTAGGGTTTGCCAGTGTGAGTCTAGGGAGAGAACCAAGCCAAAAGTGACACACAGGCTCCATTTACTTGAAGTTTGTATTTTGTCAGTCTAGAAAACCTAATGGGAAACTTAATTTCTAAACATGAACACTATTGAATTACAAAATCTGTATTTAGATCAATCAGTTCATGCCAAAATTATTAGACTTCACTAGGAAAAAAAAAATTTTGACTAGAAATATCAGCAGACATATCAGCACTACTTGTGTTAAATGTAGTAACTGAATTTTAATGCACTGTTACCCAATGCTGAAGACCCAGAGTCTACTTCTGATGTTTTGAAAAGCCTGAGAAGATTGTACCTGGATGTTTAAAGATATTTTCTTTATCAGGTAATCACTCAATCTGTGTTAGACAGATATTTCTGTTAGGGGAGTGCAGTTGACCAATTTTTTTCTCCTGCCTGTGCCTCTTCTTTCTTCATGCTAGTTCAAGTTTATGGTGAAGGAGAGCTTGTTCAAGAAACCAGTGTGGGAAAAATATGATGTAGAAAAGGAGAGGGAAAATTTACAGAATATACAGAGAAGAAGCAGCAAAAAAATTATTATGCAATGGTATAGAACCAGTATAAGCATGTGGTGAAAATCCATGTTCTTTTAGCAGGCGTGTGTTTTTTGAGCATGCTAGTTAGAGTTTCTTTTACAGAAATGAGTTGTGGTGTGTTGTCAGATACAAGGCTGTGGGTTTTTTATAGATTAATTTCTGACATTTTTAACTTTCTTGAAGCAATTTTGAAATGCGAGTTAGACTAAAATCTAAAACAATGTTTGTTCCACGAAGCAGTAATTGATGAAAAAGTGTTTGATGAATAAAAGAAGTTATGGGCCTCTCATTGGCAATTAAACCTTATTCATGGAGAAACTTCATACTAGGAAATTGGGGTTTTTGTGCTTTATGATTCAGAAAGAGTGGGCAGTGCTTGTAGCAGTGTGAAATGGATCTTGAGCTCAGCAACAAAATAATTTCTTCTCGTATACCAGCAACAACTTATTCCTGATGACTCTAAGGAAAAAACAGCTTAAACCAGAAAAAAAATCTGAAAGACATAGAGTGATTGTGCAAAGTATAGCAAATGACACTTGTTAACACATTTAAGGCAGCAGCCAGTTTACTGTAGTCCACAGTAAGGTTTATAATCTGCATGGTACTTTTTGATACTTTTCTTTTACGAGAGACCATCAAAGATATAGCATAATTGAAGTATTCTGTGGTAAAGATGTCTATCAGTTGCCCGTTCACCTTGTCATTTCTCTATTGTGAGCTTCAAGAGAAAGTGATAAAATATCTTGCCGGAAAAAATGCTACATTATGTGTTCTTTTTCACTGCTAAACTCTATTTTATAAATGAAAGCTAAATTCCACATGTGATGAAGCCTCTTCATTCTGTTGTGGTATAGGTTCGTAAAAGGTTAAGCTAAAGTGTTCTGAGTCTAGTTTCAATGTATATTCTGTGGACAAAAATGAACAAAAGGTATTTAATATCACCTTTTATTAACATCATATCTTTGTTTGGCAATTTCAGCCTGTAAAATTCTATCAAATGGAATATCATCCAAGGTTAATCCAAGGTTATCCATGAAATATCGGCAGATTTATGCCATGCCACTCTTTCCTGTGCTTCTCAGATAAACACAGTGAGTACGCAGCACATGACTTTAAATGTGTAGAAAATAATACCAATGCCTTTGAAGCCAGCAGAAGGTTTGTCAGAGAAAATGCCCAGGCAGTAAAGATGCTACAAGGGATAAGCAAAACCCACTTGATTGTTTAGATGCCTGCAAAGGGTCAATGGCTTAATGCAGAAGCTACTCCTATTTGCCAGAACAGCATAACAGAGTTGTTTTCTGTCAGTGCTACCAAGGTGAGGGGTCTGATCAGGTGTGTCAGGGGACACAGAGTGTAAAACATGGATCCATGCTTTACAGATACCTGTGTCTCACCACTGCGATGCATCTGCTGCTCTGACATTACTCAGAGGAATTAAGGAGCCCAGGCTGCCGTCCTGTGCAGACACTTATCTTTGACACTGAGAAACTGATTGGTATAAGCTAGTTAATGCCACAAAATGAGGGGAATTATCCTTCAGAAATAAAGAAGAGATCAGATTCTTCAAATGCTGTGAGTCTAAAAATGAATGACTTACCCAATCCTAGAAATAGTCCTGCCTAATTTTATAATTCCTCTAAATTAGACTAGCCACATGCTTACTGCTAAGCTCAAATCTGTCTGCAGGATCTAACATATGTTAAATCATGTGTCTGATTCCCTGCAACCTATTCTGTAACTCAAAAATGCACCAAAAAGCTGTCCTGTAATTTCCATTACCTACCGACAACTGAAAACAAATCGTGAATGTGTTGCTGAAATTTTCGTGACCCAGGAACTTTTCATGATAAATGTGTTTGTACAAAAACCCACCAAACCCAAAAAGGAGGAGAAATCTGTGTTTCCAGGGAATATTTCACTTTCTTGAAAAAGCAAAAGCTGCAATGGAAATCACTTTTCTCACCACAGAAATACAGTCACCTCCAAATAACTATTTTTGGAACTTTCTTGTTATAGCTATAATTGACAGACTGTGAAGAGTTACTTCTTTTGAACATGTTGAACCTTAGTAATTCCTTTTCTGATTTTGTGAAAATGCAAAATTAAGTGTGATTTTTTAAGTATGTACTTTATTTGGAAGGAAAGTGGTTTATGGCATATTGGAGCTAAGAAATAAAATTCAGATCACGCTTGTGAAGGACTGCCCTGATTTCTTTACAGATAACTGATTTCAGCATGTAATATTAGGCACTCAGCTAATTTGCAACTTGAATTTTTACTCATGGCTTCTTAAGCAGCTTTGTTTCTCCTGGATACAGTTGCACTATGCTCAGTTTCTATACCAGTGAGCGGGGAAAGCTCTCTTATGATGCTCATGCAGAACCCAAGTGAAATTACTTGTAAACTATCTGTGTTGGGCAGGCTTACCAGTTCTTTCTTTTCTTTCCTGAGAATTACTGTCTGCATCAGGCTAAACTCACTGGTGACTCAGGAAAACCTCAGACCCTGATGAATTTCAAGGTTAGTCACTGCTCAGCCCTTGACTTGGTGAGTGTTACTTCCGACGCTGGCCTCTAATTGACCTGGAGGTTGGGCTTGTGGAGGGAGCCCTGATAAGGGGTGAATGACAGTTCAGCTGCACGCCAGCTCTGAGCCAGGTGGCTGAGTCGCCCAGGCCTTGTGTATCACCTTCTCCACGAGGGTGATGCTGCAGGCTGTGATCTCTGCGGGGACCTTGTGAGGGTGCTGAGCTAAGGGCACTGAACCTGTCACTTTCGGTGCCTGGGTTTGCTTCCAAATGTCACTGCTTTTATACAGTAGCAGAATCACTCTTCTGAGAGGTCCACTGGGAAAAAGAGTAAAAAAAAATAACCCAAGCAACTGAACCAAAAAATAAAAAACCAAAACAAACAAACAAAAAAAAAGCCAAAAAACCAAAATACACCCAAGTTTGGGAATAAAGCTTCTGCTTTTTAAAACAGAGGAAAGTTCCACCGAGAGTACTCCACTGCAGAGTCACACGGTGTCAATGCTTACCCTCCCATAATCAGTTGTTAGCTATCATCTCCCCACTTTGATAGTTACCTCTCACCTTCTTAATCAAATTGTCATAAATACATGAGGAATTCTTGCTACTGGTTTTATTCAATAACACCTCTTTATCTCTTACTTGTCCTAAGTCCCATCCAATTTTCTCCTACTTTTCCATGTGCTCTGTTCTCATGACAATCACTTCTGTCTGATTGCTGCTATAAGGCTGTGATTGCAATTCTTCACTGATGAGAGAGTGCTGAGACTCAGGAATTAGGGTTGTATTCCAAATTCTGCCAAAAACTTCCTGACTTCAGGCAGTGCCTTCTGGATACATGTTTGGTTACATGGAATCTTTGTTTACTCCAGAAGAAAAGAATAAACGGGAATAAGGAAATTGAATCCCAAAATGATTTTATATATTTCCTGGCAGAATTCACAGGCTATAGCTCACAATTATTTTAAATCCATTTTACCTCTGATAAGGTAGGGCTTCTCTTGTGGGAGACTGGAGGTGTATCCCTGTTAACGATTGTGAGCTTGTCCGTAACAAGCTTTCCCAGAACATGGCTGCTGTCTGACACCAATCTGATAAGTGCGAATAAACCATTAACAATCTTAGTTCATTAACTGTAACAGGTTGGTTTGGCTTCCTTATTTCATCGTGGCTTCATTTTTGCACATTGTATGTATTCCAATAGGATTTATCTTAGTAAAAGTATTGGTTTTTAATTGTAAGATTAAACTGAGTAATTCTCAGCTCCCCCATGGGAATTGAGCTGTTTTTCCCCACTGACTAAAAGGAGATGAGTTTTCCACTGTTTGATGCACAAGCCTGGGAACTGGGGAGTCCAGCTTTTATTCCCAGTTGTGTTGGTGATTTACTTGGGGATTTCTCAGGACCTCAGTTTTACCCGAATAATGGCGTTACTTACCTTTTGATAGCAGTGCTAGGAAAATCCCTGGGTTGTTTGCTGCTTCACTGAACATGAAGTTGCTCTGCACTTACTGAGGGCAGATCAGTCATTCAACTAATTCAGCAATAGCTGGAGACACTGTGATTCTACAGAAGGTTACAGCCTGTGTCTTGGTGTGTAATGATGTGCATAAACTGAGCATCACTATTGTACCAGCTCTGGGTGCTCTCTCCGTGGTTTAAATGGGAGTGTTGGAGGATGCTGTGGCAATCTGAGCAACTGAAACTTATGAGGCTCTCTGCAGCATCTGAACTTCTTTGAATCTTTCCTAATTAAATTTCCAATCTGTTTAAAATATTCCCATTGCTTTTATCTACCCCTCCACCCCACCTACATGTGTAAATATACAAACATACACACACTGTCTTCTCTGTCCAGGCTGGAAAAAATATGCACCAAAAATACAAACTAAAAAAAATCCCAACAACTGAGAAAGAAGGGAAGATTTTAAATAGCTGTTCCCTTCCTACATAAATTGTTCTAAGGCATTAGAGATTAAAAGACACCTTTGTTTTTATTCAGGAGTGATATTGTGAAGCTAATTAGTTATTAAATTTTTTTTCAACACCCTCTTGTATATTATCATTATGCCAAGAGTAGGTGTACAATGCTTCCTCCTCTGTAGTGAAATTGCTTAGTTATATAATCATATTAAGATGACTAAGGAGAGAAGATAATATTTGGAAAAGGCTTTTAGGTTTCAGGATCTTTTAGTCCCACACATATATATATGAATATACATGCATAATATGCATGCTTACATATATTTTCTCACACACATATAATACATATACACACACACATGCATATAACAATAGCCCCTTTGGCTCTCCACTGTGTACCAAAAAGACCTTCCATAATGTCCCTTTCACAAGCTGTTTTATTTCAAAAAACTTTCTCATCTCCAAAGGACCTATTATAATCACTATCAACCAGTCATCTAGCAAAGTACAATAAAATAAGTATCAGAGACCAATTACTTGATCAAGCCAATAACAGGTTATACCTACACTGTTCCACTGTGTATATTCATAGCACCAGCAGAAGCTTCTGCTGTTCCATCTTTGTTATTTTATTTTTTGCTTTCTCCCCTGCAGCAGCAGCCGCTCTGATTGCGACAGCCAATAGACGTGGTTGGCAGGATGAAATGTAAAACAACAAAACCTACAGTCTGCCTTGCTTTGTGGATAATATGCTGCAACAACCAGCCATTTCCTGCCTGTGGCTGTGTCAGCTGAGCCATCCACAGTCCATTTTTTCATTGGTATTATTTTTTTCAGTGTCTGTGAAATCTGGAATGGGACACAGCATGCTTGGAATGTGGCCAGTATCCTGTTGAGTTAGTAGAATGGAAAGAAAATAAAAAGTACACTGACCCACTTTCTTTGACTAAATATACTGGGCCATAACAGCAAAAGCTAGGGAAGTGTTTATTCTTTCAATCATTTTTCAGATGAAGTGGCTTAGGATAGTACATTTCAAATGGAGGTGGAGATCAGGTAGTGAAACCTACTCATCAGCCTCTCCATTGGCTTCAAACATCTCTTTACATCCCAGGTCTCAAAGATTTAAAAGTAGGCTTACTTTTTCCTTTTTGTTGTTTTTCTACCTAATTTAATTTACCTGAAAATTTCTGTCCACCTTTTTATTTTTTTTTTTGTACCTGTTTCAATTAAAGTAGTTAAACAAAAAACAAACAAAAAACATCAGTCAGTGTATTTTTCCTTTATGTGACAAGTACCAACATTGTGTCCCTTACTCTCTTGTGTGAGCAGAAATGCAGCTGGCTGCATCTGGAAGTGAAGAGAAACATAATAGCACAATCAGTTAATTTTTCAAATGCAAAGTGGAGGATGCACTTAAAACCTGATGATAATCTAAAATGAACATCTTGTGCCTACCTTTGGCTCCCCCACACCTGTGCCATTCATCAAGCCATCCCAGGCAACAGTGCTGCTCCAGCGAGGAGTGTGCCAAGGGGCTGGCTGCTCTATTCTAGGAGCTGTGTCCCAAGAAGGAGCAAGCAAACCCTGTCACTTCTTTCTCAGTTTCCTCATTCATAAAATGGGGACAGTGATCTGCCTCCATCTTTTCAGAACACCTGGGTATATCTGAATGCAAAGTTGTAGGACACAATGGGAGCCAAACAGCACTGCTCTCCAGTGCCATATGGCCAGACAGGTTGCCAGCATTCAGAGATAAAAAAAAAGCCATATTAAATTACAAAGTCCTTTCTCAAAAAAGTCCAAACCCAACAAGAACAACAACAACAACAAAAAAGCCAAAAGCCCCAAAACTAAACAACAAATTAATTTAGCACTCATAATCAAAATGCCTTTCAGAAATGCCTGGCCAAATAAATAGTCCCTTGCAGTACCCCACCTGCTGGTACTGGAGGATGTACTCCTCAAGTATTTGTTGTCTTCTTCAGACCTACGACATAAGGCGCCTGTCTTACTGCCCTCCTGCTTTTCAGCTTTTCTTTCCAGAGATCCCTCCCAGAATGCTTAAAAACTCTAGAAAAAATTATGCACTAGGAATGAATAAGATGAAAATATAGCCAAACGTGAATTTGGATTTGACTTTGTCCTGAGCCCTTGCCTAATTCAGACATCATTCAAGATGAATCCTGAGTTTGTTTTTGGCAGCCTCTGTCCTCAGCATTGAAATCTTTCATCATGCAACAGAGAGGCCAAGATGTTAAGGGAGAGAGGGGAGGGATCAAACACCTGAGTGAGGGCAAAAAGGACGTTTTGATGAAACATGTAGATATTTCTGTATAGGAGCGTTTCCCTTTCCCTTATGACCACAGATAAACATGAGCTAAGGTGCTCTAAGGTATCCTGCTTGACTTGGCAGAGGAGTGAACAAGAGTGGTCTGTCCAAAATGATGGCTTGGGGAATTCTGAGGACAAAAGTCCAGGGTGAACCATGCACTGGTGTTGCTCCAAGCAGCCCGAAAACACAAAAGGAGGAATCCCAGGATTCCAGAAATTTATGGGTTGGACTCTAGCTGTTTTTCAGGGCAGGAGTTTTCCATGGAACAGTTTCAGAGGCAACAACTCTTTTATAGAACATTCCTGTTAACAGGGCTGGGTGAGCCAATCTAACGCTGTGGTGGTACAAGTTCTGGGCACTGATAGGAAAACACTATTATTTGGTACATTTTTATTTCAGACAAGAGGTTTCTTTGCATGTGAATCCCCAACCAAAGCCTATTCATTGTAAGAACTGACAGAAGTGAAACTAAGTGAAGGGAAACAGATGGCTGAAACACATTGAAAAGAATCAATAGGCCCAGTACTGATGCATCAATATTTTGGTGTGGACACATTCAGAATTGATGTTTAAATGTCAGCTGGGCCCAATTTGCAGCATTTCAAAGCTGCCTTTGTGTTTTGAATTCAGTAGGACTGAAGGTCAGAAGTTTTGCTAAGTATTTGAATCCAATGATACATTTTGCAAACATTCATTTTTATTTGAAAAGATATACTTTTATCTTGTTCCACTGTGGTAACTAAGGTGGAAGGACATAGAGAAGGCATAAGTTCAAAGCTTGGTCAAAGGACAACAGTTGCTCATGCTATCTTGACTCTAGCACTCCCATTACTGCTCTTGAAAAACTAGATAGCTTCAAGTCTGATTTTTTCCAGTGTAGAATTATATTAATAAATTCCATTCTGTCTGAATGCATAAAGATACTGTGGCAAATAGAACTTTTCACTGAGTTGGTTGGTTTTGATGTATGCATCTTTTTGTAGTAGAAAGAAGACTCTGTGGCTATTTAATAGAAACTGTTGATAGCACAGTAAAGAAGAACATAAAAGATATGTATTTCTTTTTTAATGCTATACATTTAAATTATCAGGACTTCAATTAGTACAGTGTAGCAAAGTCTCTTTAGAACTAACAGAAATGTGCATTTAAACCATCTGAAGAGTTAATTATGAACCTTAAAATGCAACAGAAACAAGAGCTACATGAAATTATATTAAAAAAATATTCAGTGTATCAACATTCAATAGAATAGTTTGTTTTTTAAATAAATTTAAAGATTTTTTTAGCCTTGTCCTGGTTACAAAACAATATTTTGGACCTGTGGAAGTCATAGTTCAGTTGTTCATTTCACAAACCTGAGCAAAGTCCTCCTTTCTTTATACACAGTAGGGACTTCAGGAAGTATTAATTGAAATTTAGGCAAAAAGGATATTATGAACAGGGTTTTCTTAAGTAAATTCAAAGGGACAGTTTTAAACCCACTCTAACTGAAGCAGATGTCACTCAGTGTATGCCACCATGGTGACATTCACTGTATGCTTTGCAGAGGAGCAAAGGACTACATGAACAAGTCTAGTCAGGATGGGAAAGTCAGGCTTCAGAGCAGTTAACCAGCTACAGTTCCCTGGAAATTAGTAGGACTGGAGGGTGTTCAGAGCTTTTCAAGAGAGTTGCATTTATTTTCCTCTCAGCTACATTACATTCTATGAGTGACAGATGTGTGGCAAAATAGAGTACTGAAACTTTACTTTCAGTTCTGAGCGGTGAAGATAGAACAATGCTTGTCACATTTCAAACAGGCTACAAAGGAATACCCTAAACAGTTAACAGAGACACTGGAAGGAAACAAAATAGAAGAGCTTTGTGAAAAAAAAAAAAAAGAGAAAAAAATCCACCTATATTTATATCTCTAAAACAAGGAATCTTCAGAACTTTCTGAGTAATAGAGGAAAAGAATTATCTCAAAATCCCAGGCAGAGAAATGAATTTGAAATTGTGCTTTATTTTGAAGAAAATCTTGGAAGTACTTCTGTTGAGCAGAAGATTCTGTTTGTGAGGAGGGGGCTAGGAGACACACTGGAGGAAAACATTCCCAGCTTTTATGGCACAGTCGGGATGGGTTGTCTGGAGGATCAGAATAGGATACAATTATGAAATTATCCAGACGAGAAGGTCAGCTTGTCCAAAAGTCATGTAAGCAGGAATGTGGTTAGGAATCAAGCAGGCAGGCAGTTAAAAAGACCACAAAACTAAACCCGAACCCAAACTGAGCTTTAAACCCCCTTGTAACAGAAAAATTAAAAAAAAAAAAAATTAAAAAAAGGCAGATTTAAAAGTTATTTTAAGATTTGTTAGCTTGATATTTGAATACTAGAGTAAAATCTGGAGATTCAGCATGCTCTGAATAATATCTAATTAAATCAAAGATACAGGAGTGGAAACACCATGAGATTCCCTCTCTGGAGGAAAGCTGGGTCCTTCAAAGAGGTCTTTCAGTGCTACTGTGAATTCTTCACTGGGGAAGATGTACTTTATTTAGGAGCCTTCAAGAGTTGAAAGAAATTACATGCTATGTTTTCCTTGTCTATCTTACAATTACTTAGAAAACACAAAGGTCTTTCTTGCCCTCATTTATTCTGTGTAAGAGGAAAGAATAATTAAGTGGAGGTCTGAAAAACCAAAACAAAAGAAAACCGTATCAACTTCATTTGCCACGTGCCCCATTCAGACCTCAGAGGCATGTTATGCCTTTAATATTATGAAAGAAAACTTCATTCACAAAGACCCTTTCGACTTTCTTGGAATGACATTTTACTTGCGGTGTTTTTTAGCGGCTTGTTCGTTGGCTTGTTTGTTTGTTTTCATTAGAGGAGTCTGCTAAACCATATTGACTTAAGGCAAAGTCACCTTGGCATCAGTTCCAATAGCCCCCAAAGCAGTGCTTGGATTTGCAGGCCTAACTGGCACTGTGTTCTGATGCTTTTTGAAGGCTTTTGGAAGTTAAAGTTGAATCAGTCCTTAACACCACTGACCATGCACCTGCTTCTTGATCTAAACTATTTGGCACATAACACTCTCTATCATTTCTCCCCCAGTCTTTAAAAAGTAGTCTTATTTCCTACCCTCATATTCCTGTTAGATTTTGTGATAAACAGCCTACAGCTTTGAGTTTATGACTGCAAAGACTCCCTTATAGCACGGGAGTCTCAATAATTCCACTCACTCCATGTGTGCTCCCTGCACTATGCACAGAGGGGAGATTTCATCCCTCAGGGTTATCTCAGCAGTATCTTCCACAAACACATATCTTCTTTAAAAGAAGAAAGGATCTACCTTTTCATCCAGCTTAACTTTGTCTAGACAGCAAATGCAGCCAGGTTTCCTACAGCTGATTTATCTTCCCCAGCTGACTAAGCTGGAGTCAATGCGATTCACAAAGATTTCCTTTGTATCCCATGTTTGTATTTCTAACTTCTTTGGCTGCTTATCTATGCTTGTACCTGAAAACCTGGGGAACTCTAAGCATCTATCCCACTCCACAGGCTGAATGACTGTCACCTCAGCAGGGATACACTAGTGGTAAAATGAGACTTTGGAGAGCTTTATGGGTAACATGCAGTGCAGATGATGCAGATTTCTTTATTTTCCGTTGCAGAAGTTCTTATTGTTACTTCATGCAATGCAGTTTTATCTGTAGTTCGCCTGTAGCTTATACAACATAAGTGTATTTACAGCTCAGGATAGATGTTTTTCTGCATTGTTATTAATTTAAAGAAATAAATATCTTCATGAGAATGACCTTCATTATACTTCAGACCTGATCATTGCTCCCTGTGGGCTCCATTACCTCAGTGAAAGCCAAAGACAAAGTTCACTCAATAATTAGAGGGACTGGAGTTGTTCTGGTCTGAGAACCTGACACCCCTGCTGTGCTGAATGGCAGTGTACAGATGAGGGATTCGAGAGCTAAGAGACCAAACTAAATTAAGGCTGCCTAAGGTCTTCCTTGTGCATTAACTTGCAAATAAGGTGGGGGCACAACAAAAAATGAGTGATCCTTCTCCTAAATAGTCTCAAATGATTCCCGTTTAGCTTATGATCAAACAGGTTGATGCTAGCTTTCATTTGTGATTCAAACCTACAGTGAGATGAGATGAATGTATAATAAAAAATATTGCTGTGTGTCAACTGACAGGTCTAGTACTTATCCAACAAAACTTACCGTATTTTTCTGTGCAACAATCTTTAGAAAAGACATTATACATAATAAATTGTTATAAAATAAAATATGTATACATGTATATTTGCATACACACGTGCATGTAAATACGTATGTGTGCACATATTTGAACTAAATTCAGATTATGGACAAAATTTTTGATTTAAACAGCATTTTCCTTCTACATTACCACCTACACCTGCCCTGTCTGTACTATAACTGTCCCATGCTGAACTATAACCAGTTCAGGTCCCAGGACAGCTTCTGCCAAATAAGGTTTGTCTGAGTACCTTTCTGATGCAGAAAGGCTGCATCCAGCTTGGATTTTTTAAAAAACTTGAGGCAATATCTATATATAAATGAGAATTGGAGGCCAACCATGAATGAAGATACTTAAAATGGGACTTTGGTGGACTTCATGCAATGCTGAACTGCTAGTGGTTACCACAGCATGTGTCTAGCTGTGACAGGGCTGTCCTGGTTTCATTTCAGTTGGGACAGAGTGGATTTTCTTCCTAGTAGCTGGTAAAATGCTGTGTTTTGGGTTTTGTATGAGAATAATGTTGGTTACACAATGCTGTTCTACTTGTGGCTAAGTAAAACTTTAAGTCAAAGACTTTTTGGTTTCCCATGCTCTGCCAGAAAGCAGGTGCACAAGAGGGAGCATGACTAGGAGTGCTGCCCTGAATGGCCAAAGGGATATGCCACACCCTAGGATGCCATGCCCAGTGTACAAACTGGGGGAGCTGGCTGGGATGGACTGGTCATTGTTCAGGGATGGGCTGGACATGGCTCAGCAGCTGGTGAGCAGTTGTACTGTGCATCACTTGTTTCTCTCCGTTTTTTTCCTCTCTCTCCTTTTAATAGCAATTATTACTAGCAGTAGTGATTGTGGAACATTATTGTAGTTATTATTATTATTATTGCTTTTTCTGCTGTTGTCATATTTTATTGTGTTTCTTTATTGTGTTTATTAAACTGTTCCTATCACAACCCATGAAGTTTGCCTTTTCTTTCCGATTCTTCTCCCCACCAGGGGATGGGGTGGGAGTGAGTGAGGGGCTGTGTGGTACCTAGGTGCCAGCTGGGGTTAAACCATGATGTGTGCTGGGCAATAGTGGTGAACTTTGTGACTTCTGTGGTCTTTCACAACATTTTATTCTCTGGGACAACTCTGCTTATTTTTCAGCTTCCAGTATCTGTTTTTGTTAGCATCCAGTTATGGCATCTGGCCCATCTGCAATCCCAAAACCAGGAGGAGCTACTGCATTCTCTTTGAAAGTGCTCTCGGTGCATATCAATCTGTATCAGCTGTGGAGGGCACTTTCCAAGATGTGATTCAGGCCATTTCATTTTTAATACGTGTTTTTAAGCACCCCAGTTTCCCAAAGAGTGCATTAACAGCCACCCCCTTCGTTAGGTGCCCCTGGGGAGGGAAGCAGAGAGGTGAGGCAGCCTTTCATCTTTGCTTTTGAAGCAGCATGTCTGTGCAGAGAGGAATGTCAGGATATTCCATTGACTTTTCTAGCTTGTCCTTTCGAATCAGATTTCTGACTGAGGGGAAGCAACCAGCAGAGCTGGTCTCAGATGCCTGAGTGGTGGGTGTCTGTCTCTCTGGGCTCCCTGAGGAGGCCAGCCTGCTCTCATCTGAGGGCACAGGGGTCCTGGGCAGGCAGGAGGGGCAAGT
Organism: Erpornis zantholeuca; assembly: GCA_013400515.1. Classification (NCBI taxonomy): domain Eukaryota; kingdom Metazoa; phylum Chordata; class Aves; order Passeriformes; family Timaliidae; genus Erpornis; species Erpornis zantholeuca. Next base: position 101,075 of record VZTN01012075.1, read on the forward strand.
CATTTGATTATGCCCTTCTATTTCAGGTTTGCAAGAGATTAGAGCAGGGCATAAAGGTATCGGGGAAAGAGGTGGAACTGTGAAGGCACACAGGACAGAAAGCAAAGTTTGCTTTCCAGTGCTGTCTTGAGCAACCGTCAACTCTTCATTTATTTCCTTCCACAACAGCCCTTCTTTTCACTGTTATTTATGCTGGTTCAGTTTTCAAGTGGAAAAAATTCCTCTATCCAGGCAGCAAGAAGCAACAGTGCCTGGAAAAGTGAGGGTGTGCTGGGGAATAAATAGCAGTAGGAAAGGAAGGTAGATGGGAGCTCTCAAAACCATCTTAAACCTCAATGCTGCTGAGCAAAAAGCTATTAGCAGAGGGAGCCATTAATTGTTGACGTCATGACAGCAAATGACTTCTTGATTCTCCACCTAGCTTTTTTCCATCTTTCCTTTTTTTGAATACAGCTCCTCGGCTTGTTTCCCTTCTTTGTCACTTTGCCAGCTTCCTTTTGGATCCCGTGCTCAGAGGTGTGTTTCATGCTATGGTCACCAAGGCCACGGGATTATTCCTGCCTTCTGTGACACCTTGGCGTATTACATGAGCAGAAGGAATCCTCTCCTGCATTTGTTTCTTCCTGGTGAAGGTTATCCGTCTGTTGTGGGGTCTCTGACACATTCAATGCTGTTCTGTGTCTAAGAGCCACCTGTTGGTCCTGCCTGGGGACCAAGCTGTCACCAGCCTCCACCTACTCCTGTTTGCATGGCCGTGGGTGAGGCAAGAGAAGCAGAATGTACAATGTGTTAATAGGAAATTTATACCATATTTGACAGCATTACTCTATTGATGGCTGCCAAGAATATGACTGGCATAATTTTCTTGGGTCTTTCTCTGTTCTCAGGTGCAAATTTGATATGTGTTCTGGCAAGCACATATTTCAGGAGAATTTTAAAGAAGAATTTATTCCACATATAGCTGTATTTACTCTGATGAATTGAATTCTAACCATCTTCCCAATTTGTCTTTTTTTTTAATGTAAGTAATCACCTATAACAGTGCAACTATTTATCGGAATTGGAAATTTAAAAATCTGTAATCTTCCAAGAAATTTACTCCCATGTTCTTGTTTATTAAATTAAAGAGAAACCAGATAAGAGACACTTATATAACTGAGGGTGAAAACCACCCACCTCTCTTATAATCTCTCATTAATAATGGGAACAATAATTTTAAAATTTTTTTTTGTGTTTTAACACATGGCACCAAGATCCTATTGCAATGAACAATTTGAACCAAACATCTCCCCGCCCCAGCCCTCGTTTATAAAGAATACTGTTCCTTCTTAGTGTCAAATTTTAGAAATGTTACCTTACAGGTGTGTTACACCACCACTCCAGCTCATTCCTAAATGTAGTGTATGTTAATACTCTTGGATAGTGCTTTCACTTTTGGAAGAGGAAATTTTTGAAGGAAACAAAGGCAGCTAGGTAGGTTGATAGGAATTATATATCTCTATTTGCTTTTATAAACACCTTACTCTGACATATGTGGCATCAAATGTGCACACATTCTCTGTTTGCAATTTTTCATACTTGATATATGCTTTGTCTAGGCAAATTTCTATACTCCCTCCTGATGGAGGGTGGAGTACTGACAAAGTTTAATATACTATACACAAAGTGTCCATTGTTGCTCTTACAAATGAAGAACATACAAACTGCCTCACTTCTATGTGTTCTACAGGCAACCTGGAAACATAAAAAAAAAATGTTTAGAGAGCAGAGGAGAAAAGACACAAAAATAGTGTTTGGGTTCTAAAAAATTGTATATTAGAAGTTTTCTTCTTTGCTCAGAATGAGTGACAATGAAAAAGAGAGAAAAGAAGCAGTGAACTCGAGAAGCCAAGGTGAAATGGAGTCCTGAGCCCCTCTGCTACCCTGTGTCCAGGTAAAAGACTACTTTATTTTCCAAGATGAGGTCAGCTTCATTATTTGTTTGCTCCAAGTCAGAGATCAGCTGTAGAAATACTGGTGTGCCTGGCAGAAAGGAGTCAAAGGAGCACAAAGCAGCAGGGTGACAAAGTGGCATACTGGCTCCTGGACTGCATTAACGTCACACAGGGCTGCATGACAGCGTGTAAAAAAGGAAAGTCAAGAACTGCAGGGAGCAGGGAACTCTTCAGAGGACTAAGAGTCCAGTGCCTCTGAGCTTTTCTTAAAAAAAAAATGAAACTATGAAGAAAAAGATACAGTAGCAGATAGAACTGAAAGTTGAAGGATTGCTTAACTCCAAAGCTGTACCATTAGAAAACAGGTTGAGAGAAAGAGGAAACATCAAGGGCTAGAAAAGGAAGACTGTGGAAGGGGGAGAGGGAAGACAGACAATTGTGGATGACATCTTGCAGCCTGAGAAGAAACAAAAAAATTATTGTTGCTTCCCAGTCAGTCACCAGGACAACAGCAGATTGAATTTAGTGTTGCCTGTAATAATTTATAACTACTTTGTCTTCGTTGGATTATTATGTTGCTCTTCCTGCTTTTGTTGTATTCATTAGCTTGGCAGATCTTCAACCAGAAAGGCAAGGTAAAGGGAGAAGAAAGGGGGGTTTTTGGAGAAATTCGGATCTACGGAACTGTGATATGAAAATACTTATCACTCTTGTTGTTTTGAACACAATTTGTGCTGTGACTTTTTCCCAGGGTTAAGAGAGGTACACACAAAGAGAAGTGACAATGACATCCTTTGCTCAGAAGGTCATCCTTCACCTTCTGCTCCCTGTGTCGTCTGCTGATCTTAAGCACCCAAAAAGAAAGTCCAAGAATGTGCTGGGATCTGGTAGGACCCCTTGGCCCTGACAGCCTGCTGAAAGGAGAATTATAGTGTTTGCACCACTAGAGAGCAGGGTGGCAGGCCCAGAGCCTGTGGAGGTGGGACAGGTTAGTGGAGCTGAAGCACGGTCCTGCAGAAATTGTGTCTTGTACCTTTGGGAGGCAGGAATGCCTGGGATAATGGGCAAGCTGCAAACAGATATCTGAAAAGACCAGTTCAAAAAGTAACCTAGCAGTGGCATAGCAGAGATGGACAAGCATCAGGCAACCTAGCCCTTCAGCTGCCTGGAGGATGGAGAGATGGAGAGATGGAGACTGGAGGTGATGGAGGGTGCCACAATACAGCAGGCAAACAGCTGAGTGACAAAAATCCTGTTAGTCCATTCCGGCTGTGATATCCACACCTGTTAGGGGCAAAGATGGTAAACTGCACACACAGGCAAATTGCTCACCATATGTTCTAATTTCCTTTGGAACCAGAATGTGGTGAAATGCAGAAGAAACCATCCTACATCATGAAAATAAAATGCAATATTATGGCACTAGACCTTTAAGGTTTGCTTTTTCAAGAGCCAAAGGTTTTGTTGGGAATTGTCTGTCCTGCAGACTTAAATTTCTTAACATTCAGAAGCATATTAAAATTTTCGAGCAACAATTGTAAGAAGGTATTAACGATTGCTGGAAAAACTCTTCTCGACCTCTGAATTTTATCCTAACATCCAACTCTTGAGCAACCAAAAAGGGTGGAGATCTGCCTGGTGTGCTCCACCTATAAACCGATCCAGCTTTGTGCCAAAATAGCCACATTCCACCCAAGTATTTAAAAAAAAACCCCAAACGCCACTGCTTCCTCCATTGTCAATGCATACACAGTTTTATGGCTTCATTAAAGTGACAAATGCGAGGAAGGAGCAGTTTGGTATGTGTCATGCTTTGCACATTGCACTGATTTTATTGCCTCTAACATTTTAAGGTGTCAGGGTAGAAAACATCCTGTCCCTATGCATACAAAGGACTCGTTCAATATGGTGGTTTCTGAACAGCTGGAATTAAGGCACATCCCACACAAATATATTTGTGCAAATAATTCAGTATTGTACCCTATGTGTTTGGGTTGAAGCATCCATTTATATGCCTGCATTTTTCTTGACTTGTAGTTTTCCCTTTCAAAGACCTTATGGCAGACCTCTCTTTCCCTCTGAGGCTGGGGTCAGCTTAGAAGGCTGTTTTAGGATTACAGTAAATAAACTTGCAGAAAACATAAACAAGAAAAAGAAATGGCAACTCTGAGCCATAAATCATTTTTCCTTCACTTTTCCCTTCTCCCTACAGCTATTACTGTAGTCCTTTATGAACCCCAAATGCTCCTTGCTCTTCTGTGGCAAGCACTTTGTGAATTGTTTATTAGCTTGGAAAACTGTTTCTGTCTCTCAGGACGGGTGTCAGTAAAAGATATCCAGGACGAATACTCTGTGAACAAAGTATCTTTATGCCTTAGGAATCAATGAACTATTCCAAATGATGCAGTGCTCTGAACCATGCTGAACTGAAGACCAGCAAATGTTACCTTCCATCTCTTCCAGAGACTTTAGCACTGTCTTCATTATCATCTTCTGTTCTCCCTTGCCAATTCTCTCAGCAGTTTGCCTCCTGCGCTACACACCAGCTGACAGATGTATCCTTTTCATTTCACATACTCTTGAAGCCTTGGGCACTGCTTTCTGGAGATATTTATACAGCTCTGGGACCCAGCTGCTGGAAAAGTAGTTTGTACTGAATATTTGTTACATGTTCTACAAGATCCCACACACTATTACTTTGCATAGAGTAAAACAACAAAAAAAGTGCTGATGCCTTTGTATGTATTTTGTATGAAATCTAAACAGTACACCTTTCTGACAGTACACCTCATTCTGACAGTCTTTCAAAGTCATCCTCCGTAACAGCATGAGTTACACAACTAAAAATTTTCCTATACGCCACAGTGCCTTCAGAACCTACCTGCCACCAAGTTTCTTCATTTCCCAGAGGCAAATAGAGCAGGAGAATATCTTCCTTCTGCTCACCACAAGACATTTCATGTGTCCTTAACTCAAACACTGGTGGAGGAAGGACATCTGCATCAAAACACACCACTGAGTCTGTCCCCCGACATTAGTCAGCAAGAGCAATCAGTGATGTGCTAATTCTGCTGTTGTAATTTCTTCCTCTAATTTTAGTCAACATGGGACAAAGTGCGGAACTGATATAAAAATCAGTTGGTTTTATGTTGAAATTCTCTTTTTGTGCATTTCATTTTCAGCATACCTTATAGATATGTTAGTTGTCTATTGAATAACCATCTCCTGCCTCTGCCAGAGGAAGGTGTCAGAATCTGAAGGGTTTTTTGCCAAGTGTTTTACCACTGTTTTCTCATTTAGATGGTCTGCTAGAAAAAACGATAAACACAGAATATTTGAAAAATGCCACAGCAGAACCCTTAAGGTAAACCAGCTGGCCTTTGCTTCAGTTTCTAGGGCAGCATTTTAATAAACATTAGTCATGGTGATTATGGAACATTTTTATCAAGGATACATCATTTCCAGCATTATCCCATTTTTGAGTCTATATTAGCATAATAACTTGCATTATTAGTATAATTTGAGATGTTTTAAGGACATGGCTGGAGAATAAGAAGCTCAGGCTGGAAAGCCTCTGATTGCCAGTTGCTTGTCTTTCTTGCCAGGGCCAATTAACATATTCCTTGTTTTTGCTTTTTTGCCTTTGTTTGACTTATCAAAATAGGAATGTGCAGCAGACTTTCAGAATCACTTAGGCTCCTTGTTCAGGCTTTAGAAGCACATAGCAACACGAAGCACATTCATGCAGATTAAGTGCTCTTTGGAGTATTAGAAACCACTTAATCTGTATAAATATGCTTCAGGTTGCTCAGCTTTTACAACACCTTGAGAAGGAACTGCAGTGGTTCAGAAAAGAATGTAATGCATTATTTAAAAGAAGATATATAATCCATGATAAGTTTATCTTCCAAGTGACTATTGTCAGAATCATAGTTTATGTTTTTATATTTTGGACTCCATTGTACTGTGTTAATGCAAGTGACAAAGGGAATTTCCTATTATATACTCTATTACTTTCAAAATTCTGGTTTTATCACTGTTGATTTAGAAGATAAGCATGAGAGATGTATAAGTACTAAGCAATTTTACTTTACAAATTTGTGCAGCGAGAAGAATTTACATTTTTAAACAGAAAAGGTAAACAGAATTTATTTTCTCACTGAGTTAATATGTAATCCCATGCATAAAAAAGATCTCTTTAGCTTCCATCGACTCTAATTTTTATTTGCAGTAGAGATGAAAAGAATAAGGTATGAGACAGGACTAAGAACATCATATTGTGATGTTAGATATTTTGCTTTTGGGGTTTACAGTGTCATTTAGTCTAATAACTCTTCATACTATAGCCTAATTATTGCCCAAAATAGAAAGCGTGGTTGCATTGTGCAGCTTTCCCAGAGGATGTCTTATGTGTCCTGAGATAAATTTAAGCTCTATATTTAATATATGTGCAAGTGTAACTGTGTCGTACTCTGAAATCCCTTGTTAGTGAAATGCTTGCAGCAGCCATTAATAATTGGAGAGTAACCTGAACAAGACAGCGTACACCTTAAAATGCTGACCCCAAAGAAGTAAATAAGACTTTTTCAGGCAGGATGCCCTCATAAAGAGATTATTTCAATGTATTGAATTCCATTTTTTTGTGAAAACTCGGGACTTTTAGTATCAATAAATACCTATCATGGGAAAAAGCCTAAACTCTGTGGTTGGTCTCAAAGGATGATTTAGTAACTGCCTCTCTTCCCTGCTTGTACCTCTGGGGCTATTTGCCCCCTGAGTTGGTGGGCAGCATCCTTCCCAGCTGTGGCAAATCAATGCCAGGTGCTGGAGGTGGCTGCCAAGTGCTCTGCCTCTCACCAGTGAGCTTCCTTCATCATTCGCTGAGGAGGCACCACTGCAAGCAAACACATCCAACACATCGCTGGCAACCAACAAGGAGGTTCACTGCTCCTGGAGATTATCCTGGATGGGCCATGATGTCCACAGTGGTTTATAGTCAGGTCCCAGACGAGGACTTCCCTTGCCAATATGATCTTAAGCTCACTGTAGCTGTAGTAGCAGCTGCCAGGGCTGATGTGTCCAGCCCTGACACCTGTAGGGAGATGGGGGAGCAGGGGAATTCTTAATTGCAGGCTGAAGACTGCTTTGAAAGATGTTTAGTAGCACAAATGGGACTTGTGAAGGGCAGAACATGGCCTGTTTTGTGGGGACAGGGCTGAATTTTAACCTGCCTTTTCTCCTTTCACATAAAATAACCAAAGATGTGACTTCAGTTTTGAAAGAAACAGTTGTGTGCCTGCTCTGGTCGTTTCATCGTCCCTGTAATGAATTTTTTTGTTTTACAGAGATTGACAATTATTTATTTATTTATTTTTTTTTAAGAATTCCAAATATTCTCTTTTGTAAAAATAAATCTAAAGAAATTGCAAAGAAGCTTTGGAAATTCTGATATTTTGCTATGATAGCAGTATACAACTGCAGTAAACTAAACCAGGTGACTAAGACTTCTCAAATAAATTCAAAATGGGTTTAAAAATTTCAATTAATTAATTAAATTCAATGGATTAAGAAAGAAGACTAAGTAATTAAGGAAAATTCCCTAATTTTAATCCAATTTAAGGTGCAGGTTGCATTGTTTATGAAGCACACAAGAAATACCAATATTTTTTCCACTGTAAGCTTGTAATTAATTCCCTGGGTTATATCCAGTGCAAACACTGAAATGTTATATGACCTCTATTGCACAGAGGTCCTTTGCCAAAAGCTCATTGCAGTAATGGGCTTTAATATTTTTTGCATTGGATTTTACTCCACTGTTGGTTTTATCATTCTTGATCTCAGCAAATGTGCTTTATTGTCTGGATCATTTAATTTTGTTAGGCAAACGTGCTTCATTTTTTAATGATAAAATGTTAGCATACTCTTCAATAATAACTGTTTTTCCTTTCAGACCTACTGATGCATAAAGTCTAATCTTTTGTAGTTGAAGGAAGATGTTCTTTAAGAATTGATTTAGGGTCTGCCTTTGTTTTACTAATTTTTAATTACATGCAGTCAGACCTGATTAATCTGAATTAGCATGCAAAGCCCCTTTTTAGAACTAAATAAAATCAGATTAACAAGTAAAGGATACATACAAGGATGTGTTCTAAGGTTGGTTAAAAGTTAAATCCTTCTTATTCTTAAACATACAGACATTTCTGTCTGAACAGTTTATGTATTCTAATTGAGTACCCAGTTTTGCTGTGTAACAGAGCTTTAATTCCTTTTGACTTTTGAACAAAGCATCTAGGCATCATAATAATATTATGCAATGAAATGCCTTTGCAGGGTTTTATAACTGGAACTGGACTTAAGAAGATCAGTTCAGCCAATGCCCTTATGAACACAAGTGTGTTTAAAGAGGTGGCACTATGTTGCAATTTCAGAAGCCACTTTAGTTTTAAAGAGTGGCTAATGCAACCTGATATGAACTAAGAGCAGCTGCAATGAGTGTGAAGACCCTGCCTTTCCTCCAAGCTCTCCTCCCCTCTTGCTCCTGGGCACCCACTTGTTTCATACTGGCTTTGGTGATGAAGCTCAACACAGCACCTCAACTAAATAAAATGGCAGAACATAACCTGGGAAAAAGGTGTATACGGAATTCTTCTGTTTGTAAAGCAAACTTAAGGAATTTACCTAGAGGTCAGCCAAGCACTGAATCTGATGAGATGGAGGGGGGAGGGTAAATACCTAGTGAAGGGGCACGAAGGGGAATAGAAGGAAAGAAAGAAAAGACATGGCAAAATCTGTGTTTCAGGCATCGTGGATCATTTGTCACTTCAGTCATGGTGTGGGACTGTGCTCTAAGGAGGCCAAAGTTTTCAGTTCAGCTGTGCTTGAACACCCTGTTTACCTCACAGGAGCAGTGCCAGTAAAGTCAGCTGGATTTAAGTATGTGCTTTAAGCAGAGGCAGATTTGACAATCCATTGTGGGCATCCAATTAAAATGTTTTCTGACTGTGCTCCACACACATGCCCCTGCCTTGGTGGGAGCACACAATTCTCCTGGTGTTTTGCTAATAGCAGCAAACCTGCTCTTTGGGCAGAGGCCACAGATATGCAGAAACCTCCTTGGAGACAACTGCCTTTTTAAATTGGTTGCAGCCCATTGTACTACTACTGAACAATTACTTTTAGTTGTAAGAACTGCACAGTATAGTAACTCAACATCTCTGTATTGATGGAAAAAAAATATTAAAAAGCTTTTCAAATACAACGGAAAAGGTTAGTGTAGCAGGATGTTGATTATTTTAATTTGAAATGATAAATACAAATCTATCAGGGGACAAAAAAGCCTTTATACTTGACTAACCCATGCCCTATTTATACTACATTTTGCCGTGATGTATTTCCTTACTGTGTACAATAAAATACAAATGACTCAAATTCATCAAGAAAGGATTAATTGGCATATAATAGGAGATCTGGCTACTATACTGGCAAGCGGCCAAAAGGAAAGATGAAAGCAGCTTGTAGAGAAGAGGACATAAAAATACATGTGAGTGCAAAAAGCCAGCAACAATAGGAATAAGTTTATGTGCAAGCTAAGTCAAACTATGTGACCTGGCTTATATCAAAGAACAGTAGTGACATTATGAGATTCCCAACATGGAATTATTTCTATGAGTAATTCATATATTTAATTTTATTTAGGCTGAAACTGAATTGCTTGAGCAGACAAGTGGAGTTTTGATATGGCCGTTTGGAAGCTGTAGGAGCCCAGATGAGCAGAAACCACAACCATGCTAGCATGCTGATCACATCTCTTCAAGCTGAGAGACCAAACACTGCAAATCCTTAGCTCTCTGATTAGGCATTTTGCGTAGCTGGGGCCTAAGTCAGGAAAACTAATTAATCTTTTTTTCTATTTTTACTTTTCTATTTTCCTTTTTCTCAAGACCATATTCTCCATTCATTTCTTGTACTGCTGTAGATTTTCAACAATGATCACATTATTGGTCAAACCCAGACCCTCTTCCCCATCCCCCATCTGGAAAGAACAAGCAGTTTCTTAGAGTTTCTTAAAAATCTGCTGTTGCACTTATGAACTTTAGCTGTCAGGCACTTAGATGCAATGTTTTTCAGGAGGGAATACAAATCTGTCCATTTCAGTGCTATTCCGCTTACCCTTAATTCTCCTCCTTCATTCTGGATAAATAAAAAGATTAATTCCCACACATTCTTGAAGCTCTGCTTAGCTCTAAATTAGATCAAGTTGGGAGTTTTGCTCGTTACAGCTCTTCTTCCCTGCTGGCAGAGAGACTCTTGTATTTGTCACTTGTATTCTTCCTGTCCTCCTGTCCTTACAATTCAATTGTAAATCCCGCATGACCATCATTCAACCAAAGAACAGACTATCAGGGTTTTGAACGTGTTTCTTTCCTTAAAAAATGTACAAATAAATGCACATTACTCCCAGACAAACCCTTACACCGCTAATAAACTTTTAGATGCATAGAAAATGATGCAGTTGAAAATACAGTGGAGGACAAATTTTAAATGCTGCTTATCTCATTAGAATGGCATTTCAGCATTTGAGAGTGCCAGAGAGTCGCTTGTGTTCTGTGGGTCCTCCCCTTCGGGAAGAATTACTGTCTCTCTTTATGCAGGCACATTCTGCGACAGCAGTTCCCACCATGTTTTTAATGCATATGTATATATATCTCAGACGCAGAAAAAGCTATACATAGGATGAATCATCTGTTTCATAAACTCGACTGTGCTGTTGTCAGAACCTATAAAAATAATGTGACAGGCAGGCCTCAGCAGAGTGTCTATCCACCAGCTATTGTGAAGACAATCAACCACCTTCAATCTTCATCATCTTGGCTGGAAACCTGCCCCTGGAAGCCCGGGGGAATACAGACACACAGGAAGCCAAACGTTTGACAGATCTGATTTTTCAATAACTAGGAATATGTGTTCCCTAGCAGAGGCTTTTGAAAACACCTTGTCAGTCCCACCTTCCTGTTTATACCGAGAGAGCTCCAGGCTGAGCAATTCTGTTGATTACAGCACCAGTGTGACTGGCCAATATGATACCATCCAGAAGCACCTCTGCTTCCTGAGCCTTGCAACTTTTTTAACAGCATGCTGAAAGTTCACGTGGACTCCTGAGGTATGGTATGCTCCTACACACAAGCACACACACAGGAGACCTCTTTCCTGCTTGCCATTCTGGATGGCCATAGGCAAGCACCACTGAACAGACACTTCAACAGCTCAATATGCTCATATTATACTCAGAAAAGTCATGTAGACATTGCTAATGTTTGGGTTTTTTTCACAAAGCCAAGGGATAAAGTGGAGTGGCAAAAGGTGGCAGTAGGTTCTGGGCTCCTTTCACCAGAAAAAAAAAATCAACATGCTTTCGGAGGATTGCTCTAATTCATGGTTTCATATTTTTTTAGAAAGGTGCTAAAATACCAGGAATGGAAAACACAAAGTGGCCAAACCACACAATATATTGGCTTACACAATCAAGCAATTAGTCCTGTGAACAAGGAGCCAAGGAAATGATCTTAGTACTTTTATCCCTCTTTAAACACTAAGATTATTTGAGTGGCCAGTCTGGACATGGAGATTTTGATTATCACTAGATCAGTGAGACAATACTAATTTTATCATCCTCCAAAAGTGTAGGAACAATAATAAAATAACTCCTAAAACACCTTTGGAAATTCATACAAAGCCTATTTTAAAATTACAAAAAAGCAAAAATGTTGAGTTCTGCTTTCAGAAAGTAAGACTTGTGTCTACTATGCAATTATGTGAAATTCCATTTTGTTTGATGAGGTTTATGGCTTATGTGCTTCTTAATAAACCCTTCTATATTTGCACAGCTGAGCTGAATTCCATAGAAGATATTTGAATTTATATGAAATTAGTATGAAATTGTATATATCTTTCTATTTTTCTTGAAGTATCAAGTTTATTAAGGACGTTTAACAACAGTTTAATACATGCTTGACCTCAAGCCCTTATTTGGGCTTGAGTTTAATGATATGCAATTTCTCATTTGATCTAGAGCATAGGTTGAAGCCTCTTCAAAAGTGGAGATAAATTTCCATAATGCAGATTTGCCTGAAATTCAGATAAGACACAGGCAGGTGAAATGTTACTTCATGTTGATATATGGTACATGGCTGTTTCTTCAAAGTCTTCACCTGTCAGCTCCTACATCCTGCTTACCATACTCAGAGACATGGAAAAGTTCAGAAAAGGAATAATTTTCTTTTCTTAAATTTCAATAACCTCAATTCTGCCTAAATATGAGACAGGAAATCTGTTTGAAAGAGGAAAAGTTTTTAATTTAAATTAAGATGGAATTGTAATAAACATTTGGCTAGTACAGAGGCATTTTTGAAAACAAAAAAGTGCATTTAATAATAACACTTGCAAAGGTAGAGAGGGTATAAGGGGCAACTGTCTGGTGAGATCAACTCAGCTACATTTCTGTTTCCCTGGTTCAGCACTGGAAGTCCTCTTGCTTCTTTGAGAAACAGCTTGAACAAAACACTAATGAATATACACGGACGATGAAACAAATCCTGCTCTGGCAGAGGTACAGATTTTATGACCTAATAGGTCTTTTCTCTCTCCAAAGGCTATAATTCTCTGAAAAATGAATCCTGTTCCATGGAAATGTGGATATCTACTGCACAAAAGAGTATTATTTTACAGAGTGATGTGAGTTGGTTGAGCTCACCTGCACGTTGATAAGGGTAGAAAATTAAGAGGTAACCAGTCTGTTAACAATAAAGGCCCCGGGAGCATAAATGACTTCTTTTTAAACTACCTTAAACAATTACCCCATTTCTAGGCAACCCGGCCTGCTGCCTGAATAGTTTTGTGTTTTCCATAATCCCACTAAAGTCTTACACAGTCTTGCTGAATTTAATTTCTTCGGTTTCCTATTTGTATCCTTGTACTTTCTCAAATCAACCATTATTCTAGTGATGTTGAATTACACAGAACCTTTTGATTATAGAGCTACAAAACACAAGGAACATTCAATATAACTGAGGTTTCTACAGTGGCCAGACCAGCCTCATCTGCTTCTTTATGCAGAATTACAGAAACCGTGTGACGTGGCACACATTCCTCACCACTTTGGCAATACAAAACATTGTTTAAACAAGAAGGTGCTTTGGCACTGCATATAATTCCCAGAAATACAAAGAAGAAAATTTCAGAACAGTATGACTCAACAAACAGCCTTAAAGAAAGATCTGCTTTCATTTCCTGCTGGAATCAGTAACAAAATAATTTCCCCCCCTCTGCTTTTTTTATTCTTTCAACCAGCATCAAAATCAGCTCTTTCCAATGTGGGCCAAACTCAGCTGCTGTTTGTTTGGTGCTGCTTTCCTTTGTGCTCTAGGCTAGACTATGCAATTAATTTTTACCAAGGTCTGTTGTGTAATTTTACCGAAGTTCACTAATTTTTAGCAAAGTCCTCTGGATAATTTTATTCAGGTCTGCTCAGCAGGAAGCTGTTCTGGCTTCTGCTCTGATGGTGCAGCCAAATGCTGGATGCTGCCCTCATATCTGGAACAGGAGCAATGCACTGCAAGGGCTTCTGAAGAGTGCAGGGCATGTTACAGATACAGCAGCAGGAATGTGCCTGCAATCTGGGTGAGGTCTGCTCAAAAATGCTTCTATTCCTAATCCATCTGGAATCTCTTGTTTGAGCTGATGCAGTGTGCATTGTATTAATCTAATGCTTTCTTATCCCATATTGGGGCAATTCCATGAACTTTCAGAATTATTTTCATTTACAGTATTGTTGAGGAGGGAAGAAAAAAATCCTTTACTCAGGAGTTTTTTCTTAAACTTAGAGCTCACTCTCTGCTATTTGTGACAGTTTATCTGACAACCTCTTTTTGATGTGATGATTATATTATTTGTGAATGCATTTTGTCCTCCTTTTCTATAACAGGTTAAACCGTAGATATTTCAGCACCTTGACTTAATGAGGTCTTTCCTAACCTAGTAAGCACAGCTTTCTACTTCCTGCATATGAAATAAAAGGTGAACAGACAATAAGAGATTTTTTTTCCTCTTCATGTGAATAACATTTTAATAAAATTGTTGGCAAGTGGTGTGTATCTGCGGAGAATAAAGACAACTGAGTCATGTATCAATTCACAGGAGTTGGAGGTACTTCAGGGAGAGAAGATCAATCCTTCCTAAAGAGTGAAAACTTCAGAAAGTATTTCAATTGTCCAGAACATCGGCTTTTGCCTCAAATCATTGCTTGACATATTGATGTGTGTATTTTCTATATGCTCCCTTGAATGAACTGAGGAATCAGATGATGAAGGCTTTGCTTCTAAAAACACACATTCCTTTTTGAAACTCAGGAGAAATTCTTTCAAAAACCCAACTACATTACTTAGGAGATATAACCCTAGCACTACGGACACCAGAAATCTCTGCACGGGAAGGTTTTCCTCTTTCTCCCTTGATATTTTACAGATTCTGCAATCAATGTTGTCTTCCACCTGTAATAAGGAGTCTAGAAGAAGTAGAAACTTCTGTCATTTACATATCAGCTGAATCCACAAAGCCTTTTAAACACTTATTTCTCATTGATTTTTATTGAGCAATGGCTCCTAAATGCTTTTGTGGATCTAGCAAGTAATACTTTCTTCCCTTTATTGAGAAGATGGTAATTTTATGGCCAAATTCCTTCAAAAATCAAGAACAGTCGTGTCACTCTAATGTATGATTTTGATCAGTACTTGAAAACTTGTCAGTGTATTTTACTGCCGTGCTCAGAAACATAATTACATGCTTTATAAAGTATAATCAATATTAGCAGACTAAGGAAGAGAACAATCTAGATCTCTTAATTTGCATGGTTTCCATAATACTACATTTTTCAATATGTTTGGCAACATTAGCAATTAAATACCATCATGACTTAGAGAGGGAATTAGAAACTGCCTCAGTCAGGTCTTCCAGCTCCTCTTGTGCTGCTTTAGAAATATGAAACAATCTCAAATAGTGCTTGTCTGACCCATCAGACTAGTTTTACATATTCTTTCTATAGCTGGGACAGTGCAGAACAGCCAGAGCATGCTGATGACTCTGGCTCATTAATTTTAACTAGACACTGGGTCTGAAGGTTGTTTAATACCTCTGGACTGAAGCTTTCTCTGCCTCTTTGGAGGCCTGATGAATGCATTTGGCAGTGCTGTGTCTAGAGCACCAGTCTTACTGACTAACACTTCTTGGAGCCGTGCTGAAACACAGCAATGAATGCAGCTATCCAACAATCAAAAAATGCATCCTGTCACCCTTTTATTTCCTTGCTGCACTTTGTGGCCAGCTTGTTTTCACAGAAAAAAATGCTCCGTCTTTAGGAGACAAAGGCGAAATCAGACCCAGCGGGCAATGGTGAAGGAGCAAGTCTGCTCTGCTCTGGCAACTTGCAGTGGTCCCATGGGGCAGTTACGAATCACTGAAGGAAATTGCTGTATTAATCTCACTCTCACTATACAAGAGCAGTGCATGAAAGGACTTGCATGGAAATCCTCAGCTGCTGTTACAAGGCTTCCTTAAGTATCTTGCAAAGTCAAGAGTCAATCTGGCCCTAGTATACCTTAATTCATGCTAAAGATCAGTGGGGCAACCGTAACATAAAAATGAGGAATGTATAACACAGAGAAGGTACTACGTTTAATGACACATTACCTAAAATATATTGCCTACTGTTTTCAGAGTTAACGCAAAAATATAACACGCAGGTGGCTTAGTCTGTGAAGTAAGGTTTATGTCTGGAGGTTGTCCTCATTGTTACTAGAACACCATCAAACTCTCTTCTACCCATAAATAACTGAATGCTTCAGAGCAGGGCTAGCTATAAAAAATGTTGTTTCCTATTAACAAACTCTGTGCACTATCCATAACAAGATTATGGAATTCTAGGAGTTGGCCATGAATACATAATTACATGAACCAAACAATTCTATGATTCTATGATTTCAGCAGAAACAATATACAGTCTAATATTAAGAAGGCATCATGGTATTTAACAACGTATCCTTCTCAAAAAGAAAATCAGATTTCAAATATATTAGACTTAGGGTAAACTGTAGTTAGCTGGTGCCACTAACCATTAATCTGCATTACTGAGATGAAAGCCAAACCATGTATTTGTCAGTCCAGGGAAAATCTTGAGTAATTAAAAAAACACCCCAAAACTCAACAAACAATGAAAACAAACCATTTTTGCCATTATTGAGCCATCATGGGATGCCATAGGGGATATGACCTCTGACCCTGCACCAGACCCAGCCATTTCAAAATTATACAAGTATGTGATTACTCAAATCCTTCCTTCTGAATAAAACTCCACATTTATTTTTCAAAATGGACCTTTTGTGCCTCTTCCCCATTATCTGCTCTTACTAACTGAAAATTACCAGAAGTGCCAACCAGTCCTCAGAGGGGATGAGACAAAACCCTAACACTTCATGATTCAAGTGCCTCTGAGGCAGCAGCAGCCCTCACCAGCCTCCCAAAGAGCCCATGGGACACATCCCCACCAGTCAATAGAGCACTGTCTGTCAGCCCCACTCCTCCCAGCCTCATCCCTTCCTTCCCGCCAGCTAATGACCGAGCTCATTGCAGAGAGGCAGAGATGCTATGCCCAGAGGCAGCTGCTCTGAATAATGCCCATATACATTGGTATTCTAGTCCTACTTTCCCTTAAAGCTAAAAATGTAGGGGCTTACAGCAGTTAACTGTCCTCATGCATCCTTATGAGGATGTGAAGAAGTTGAGCCTATAGCGTTTCCCTTTATGGGTGCTCTTCAAGGAAAGAAAAGGGGAAAATCGATGACTACAGGAACTAGCATAAAATTAAATCTTGTGAAACACACAATCCTACATTTATTTATGCTCATTTAACCTGTTAAATGGGCTATTAGCAGGCCATAACTTTTCCAAGTGTCTCTGCATAGTCCAGGCCTCCCGTTGCTACCTCCTCAACACTTCTGGAAAAAGTAAGACAGCAAGGAGATTTAAAGTTCATTTGTAACTGGTTTCTGTGAGTAGCAGTGAGCTGCATGTTTATCAATGTGTCTTCGAGTCTTGGAAGTAGAAAAATGGGTATGTTCCTCCTAGCACTTGCCCCCTGTTAGCAGAGCAGCATACAGTTGTCAGCTCTTCTGAACTGTTTCAGCAGCTACAGGCTGAAAATTGGACAGAAGAGGAAATCACAATCCAAACAAAATTGACAGCTGTGAAGCAGCACAAATCTGCCTGTTCACTTTGGATACCCCGAACCTTTTTACCTTTCTGTCGTAATAGGATATGAGGAAAAATGAGGGAGACATCTGGAAGAATACTTACAAATGCACAGGAAAGAGAATTAAACAAGCCAGCAGCAGATAAAGTAGCTTACTAAGCAGTTACATCTTGGAAGGACTCTCCATGCATTCCAGGCTGCTTTGCTTGGTGTTTGTACAAACTTGAATTGCCTCCCTGAGCCATAGTCTCATTTCTCTCTCTAGATGTTTGTATCTCTGTTGTCCTTATATACCCCAGCTTATCAGTTTTGTCAAGTTTTCTTACAAAAAAGTGAAATAAAACATCAAGCAAGAGAAAGAAGAGGAGAACATCTATCAGTACATAAAATGCTTCAGGCAGATTTTCATCTGGAAAAATATTAAGGAATGAAAAGGAATGTATAAGTGAGGTACTATGAACAACAATAAAATGTAGTGATAGAAAGTACATGTGAAATAGACCAAGCCATTAGCAGAAAGACCAGAGGTTGCTCCTGCAGCACACAAATGTCCAGCCTGACATTTGAATGCCCAAAACATCTGTATCATTTGCTCCCTCAGTGCACTGTGAACAGCATCCTTTAACAGTTACCCTAATAAATGGTTAGAGGGAAACACCCTCATACTTTCCATTGATATGCAAAATGTTTCCTTAGAGAAAATAAATAAACCAAGCATGAATAAATTTAGGCTGTTAGATTGTGACATTCTTTACAAGTGAAAATCTGGGCCAAGAGTCAGCTAAATGCAACAAATACGTCTCCTGAAAAAATAAAAGCAGCCCAAGCAAAACCTAACAACTCTGAAAGAAAAGGTGTGATACAGAAAACAGTTAAAGAAATTATTCTTATTGTTATTTTATTGTATAAATGGCTCCATAAGACCCATCAACATCAGAGCTGAACCTTCACTGTACCAATCTATTAGTGGCTTCTCAAAACATCCCTCCAGGTCAGTGTTGCTGATTCTGTTCCACAAATGATGCCTTAAGGTTATAATGGAACATAAGGAATGCCTTTCTCCTTTATATTGCTTAGCTTCATCAACAATCCTTTTAAAGTATGAGCAGGGACAGAAAAAGGAAAAGAATCAGAAAGAGCAGGTTGTATCTAAAACCTCTAAACCCTTTCAAAGGTGAGAAACAGGTCAGGAGGCAAAAGTGACCAGGATAAAAAGAAAATCTTACTTTCTTCACTGAGTTAAAACGGACCAACGTGGGTCACTTGTGCCTCTTCATTGCTCTGAGAAGAATTTGCCCGGCAGTTGTGTTAGGTTGCAGGGTTAAGCCAGGCTCAGTCCTCTTGGCCGTGGCTTTCTGCCTGTGGCGAAGCTGCAAGCAAGGCTGTGTTTATCTGCTTTGAACTTGGGAGCCTGCTCCTGCGGTTTCACTGTAACTGAAGGCTATCTCTGTGACTGCTGATGTGGCCTTTCCCTCCTCCTTCTGTGGCCCTTCTTTTGTGGAGGGGTCTGGGCAGAGCAGCCCTCATTTGGCAGTAGATGCTCTGGGACCCCACCCTGTGCATGGGACGCGCTTTCTGCCCTAATAAAAGGGCCATATTACAGAAGAGGAAAGTGTCCTTCTGTGGGATCACCTGCTGTTTGCTGAGTCCTTGCTCTCCAGTGCTGTGGTGTTGGCAGCCCTTCTGTGGGGCTTGTGGAGTTTGGCCTCTGTTTTCTTGGGGACCAAGTACCTGCTACAGGGCAGCCCGTGAGGAGCACTGGTCTCAGTGATGCCAGTGTGCTCCTTGATGCTACCCTTGAAGAAATGTTGAAAATCATATCCTTTACATATCAAGAATCAATCTTACTGCTATCAAGGTTAATGGCAAATTTGCAGTTTATTTAAATGGAAACAAGATCAGGTCACGGGTGTCTAGAATTAAAGCTTGGAGCAGGAAAAGACATTGAAAATTAAGAAGGTGGTTATGGTTACATGGATATTTTTCCATTGTTCATCATCATCATTGCTAAATGAAACAGCCCTGCAGCCACTTGTTCTTGGCCTATTTGTTACACTGACCCCAGAGTTTGTACATAGAGCTAAATTACTTTTCTGGGTGGAAAACAAGGAGTTTTGGTGGGGGTTAATCTGCAAATGCATGTAATCCCTTATTGTTCACTCTGTGTCTCTCTTATGCTTTGCAATCACAAGGACTGAGGTGACAGGGAACAGGGACAAGCAGCCAGAGAAGTTGGGAGGGGCTTAGACTACTTTTAACACCACATCACTTCCTTTACTTTTTTCCTATTTCCATTTTCAGACATGAAATGCAAAAAGAAAATGATATTTCATCCTGTCTCATCATCACCATTGCTGCCTGTGTGACCCTATCATCTTCTGTCTTTCAGAGACAGTTCTGGATGGTAACACTGAGGGAAAAGCCAGGTAGATGAGATGGCACGACTCTTACCCCAGCTGGAAGTCAGAAACTTGGCCAATGCCTTCCCAAGCGTTCAGACTTTGTGTGCACCGGATACTGGTGTGAATTAACAGCCCACATCATATCAATCGAAGTACAATAGCTGCAAATATCTGTTCTCAGGCAAAAATAAAGTCAGCTGTCTTACTTAAGTCTCTCTTGTGGAACCCTGAACTAGGGCAAACTGCCTCAAATTTCCTGGGCAGCAAATTTCCACTGTGCTGATGCATGACCACCTGACTACATTTGAGTCCTTAGTCCGATAGGAAGCACATGAATATTTCAAAGGACTAACTCCTAAATATTAAGGCATTAGTCTACACGTCATCAAACCACTATGGTATGATATTCCCTTATGGGAAATAATACATTGTAACTTACCCTGCCTTACAGTTTATTTGCCTTCCAGTTTTGCACCTTTTGCCCAGGAACACTCTTGTTTCTTAACCTTCTTTTAGAAGTGCCATTAATGCCCTGGGCCCGTGTCCAGCTGCTGCTGCTGCTGTTGGTCCCTCCCCCCAGCTCCTCTGACTCAGCGTTTTGTGAAACCACACTTGGCAGGAAACACACTTTTAGAGGGACCAACTGTAATTTAGACAAAAAAGACCATTAGCTGCACTCAGCAGCAATGGCAAGGCTGCTTTTTTGCTGCTGTGTTAAAGCAGACCAAGGCCAGGAAGAAATATATTATTTATGCTCACTAAGTTTTGGATAGACAGCTCTTTAAAATTTACCCTGCTTCTTTTGCAGTATTTTGTTCAAATAGATGACAGGCTCTTCTGAGAGATCTTGCTCTGTGGCATTAAGCAGTTAACATTTAACAAGGATCCACCCACGAATCCACAGATGTTCCTGTGGGCGCTTCAAAGGAATGCGGAATTTTCTAAAATGGGAAGACCATAGCATGTGGCAACCAACATCAGCATGGTCTTTCAATTTGATTCCTTCTCCCTGTAGACTGGATTCCCTCCAGAATTGCCTGTTTTCCTCATTAGGACAGAACTACCATTTCCTCTATGGCCAACCAGCCACATACTCTCAATCTCCTTTTGGATGTCAAACACAGGAGAAAAGCGGAGGGAGCTTTAGGTGATACATTTACTTCTTGTCAAGGCTGGGGAATATTTCTTTTGAAAGAGCAGCACTCTTTCCTGATACAGCCAAGGTCTCTTGGAACTGTCAAGGTAGACACTTTAAAAAACTATGTGGCTTCTCACAGGAAAAACAGAAGTTTTCTGCAGGAATAGGGCAGTCAAAAAGTCTATTCAGCCCTTACCTTAGGAACAGCATTAAGGTCAAGGATAACGAGCTGTGATTGTAAGAGTCATGTGTAAGAGAAAGATGAAGCAATTTCAGTCATGGGAGAGTGAGTGGGAAGGGTATTTGTCTCGTGCCTTCTCAGGAGAAACCTTCTTCCTCCTGCAGCACCGTCATCACCACGCAGCAGCCATCAGTCTGAACTGTGAGGTCCTGCCCCTGTCTCTGGACCTCTCGAGGAGGGTAAGAGCCCACTGTGGCTTCTGGTCTGTTGCAGTGCCTGGCTGCAAGACAGCAGATTGGGCATTGCAAAGCAGTGAAATACAAGCCACCAGCAATTAAGCAGAGTATTCATGACAGTGATTGAAGATGACTTTATTTCTTGCTGCCTTTGTTTAAAGAATGTCCTTTCCATATACTCGTAATGTACATGACAAATGACTCCATAGCTGTGGGGGAAATCCATAATGCTCTCTATTTCCCATCCAAGGTTGATCACTAAATGATTAAAGCAGTGTTGTTTCAGGTTATTCCCAGGAAGGACTTGATAACTTCTTTGTTACTGATGCTTATCTGGGAAATTTTGTCAAAGTATGGTATGTATGCAACTGAAAAACTTTTTAACCTCATATCTGAACTCATGTGTGTCTGCATATGTAAACATATCGATGTATAAGTAATTCAAAATATTACTTTTATTTTAGTGTCTTTCTGGCAAAGCAATGACAATGGAAACAAGCATGAGCAAAGGTAAATGAACACACATTTGTTTTAGCATGAACAATCCATTCTTTCTCATTGGAAAATTTGAACCTTTTGGTTAAATAAATTCTGAGAAAAGTTAGGGTATTTTTTTTTCCCTGGGAAGGAAGGAAGGAAGGAAGCACCAGCAGGTGTGATCTGTCAGTGCAAATGAAAAACAAGCAAACCAACCAAAAAAAACCCAATCAAGAACCACCCTAATGCAACAGGTTGGAAGACATTTATTTCAATGGAAAAGGCATGCTTACTGGTTAAAACCTCTCCCAGGAATTCTCCCCTATGGATTTTTTAATTGATAAATTTTAATAGAAATTTTTAAGGACTTATATGACAATCTGAGAATTCAGCTTTTTCAAACAGCTTTCCAGGACTGCTAGCCTGTTTGAGGTATATGCTCTCTCTTTAAATAAAACTCCAGTTATTTTAAAACAGAGCAGAACTAAAAGCACTACAGACAATCAACAGATCTGATTACAAATTTAATGGCCTGATTCACCCCTGCTCTCCTTCAATTTTGGAGCGGTGTGAATCCAGTGTTTTTATCTTCTCACCCCAGACACAATCTGGACTAGCGCAGCAAGGAACAAGTTTCTGGGAGCTTAAGCTTGTTCCGCTTTATTTGGGGGTTTTTTTTCTGTTTTTTGAGAGCAGCTGTCTTTGAGATTTGTGATCTTTTCTAAAAGCATGACCACAGTGATCATAAGGGCTTGGTGAATTTATTAACTCTACTTGATTAAATCCTCCTTTGACTCCATTTTGAAAGAATTAGTTCCGGAACACAGATTTAGATCTCCTCTACCATGTATTTGCCAGATGTAGGATGAACTTTATAAGCACTTTTATTCCTTTGGACTCGAACAAGAAATATCAAAATACGTTGTGTAAACCACTAAACCCAGAAGTTTAAGATCATTAAGATTTCTTATTCCAGGTCCTGAACCCTGGAAGTGGATTATCCAATGGTACCCAGCTTCCCCTGCAGTCCAGGAATAAATGTATGACCCTGGCTTGACAGGTGAGTGATATTTTGAGGGAGCCCAAAGTGGTTATGTGTTATTCGTGAGCAGTGTTTTCCTGGCAAAAAAAACCCCTTTGATGAAGAAAGTTATATTTTAATCATAGCATCAGATATTTTCACAAAGAGATAAAGCTTATTAGATCTCTGATGAGAAAACATCTAAACGCTGAGCATTTGGCTCAGGAAAAAACAACCTAGACTTAACTTCTAAGTGGTGGAAATTATAATTTCATCACATCTACTCAGCTATTAGCAATGATTCTTTTGTTTAAATATGACCAAAACTCTCCTCTCCTTTTCTCTTCCTTTTATGAGCTGTTTTTTTTTCCCCAGAAATCATTAAGTTAATCCTTGATAATCCAAGAAAAAAAAAAAAATAGAGGCAGTACTTCAAGCTCTTCTCTGTTTATGTTTAGTAAAATGTGATACAACTTCACCATTAAAACTCTTAATTTTCTATCCAAATTCTAATAAACACTATATGATGTATAAACTCATAAATGTTCAAAGCACACAAATGGGCTGCCTCTGGAAATTACATGGCTTGAGCACAGCATGATTAGATATAAAGGAAAGGAAGGAATTTGTTATGACATTTCAAAGCTTCTTAAAGCACAGTATCTTCACCTACACTTGCCTGCCTGTTACCACAGGGCTGTGGATTGTTATTTAAAAGGCTTATAAAGGTTTTTCTTTTCTAAAAATAATGATGAAATTAAACATTGTCATTTAAAAATCTCTTTAAAACGAGGCTCTTATCTTCTCCCATTCAGTAGCAGTGCCTGACTTAGGGAAGTGAAGAGGATGTGCATGATTAGCTAATGTCAGATGATATCCTAAATGACAACATGTAGTGATTAAGACACTTGGATTTTTCTAAACTTATATTTTAGTGCTATACAGAGGTGTTAAAATGACAGCTCTGGAGGCTGAAGTCTCCTCTTTGCTCAACAGTGGACAGAAGACAGGATAATCCTGTCTTTGCTTCATTCAGGTTGGTTTTCTTCTGCCTTCTGCAGCTGCTGTTTGTTTTCCAATCAGCCAAAGCTTGCGGTTAGGATTTCTCAGGACACTTTAATAATTAGATTAAAAGTGGAAGACCACTGATATCTTTTACCTAGGAATTTATAAGCAGTAGCTTTTCTTTCTTGAATTCATGGGCTAGTAATCTAGAGGTAGAGACTCACTTCCTAATAATCATCTTTAAAATTAACTTCATTGTTTATCTGCTTTCTAGCTAAAAATGCACCTTATAACATGCAAAGCCTTGCAGACTGGTTTGAAAGTGTATTTGAGAAGAGACTGGAAACTATCTCCACAAGTGAAAAAGCTGATTTACACTTAAACAGACTGTTTCTTCAGAAAGGAAGTTTACCTAGGGTAAACGCTGGGTGGGAATGTTCTTTGAAAGGATGTTAATTGTATGCTGGTTCAAAGAACCCCTTGAAATTCCTGTAATGCAATTATGCTAAGTTAGAGGAAGTTAAAAGATTGTGTATTGGCAAAAATGCAGTTAGAATCCCAGTTGAAGCCATGCGTCAGAAGTGCTATTGATGATAACATTGACACCTGCCTCAGATAACTTCAAAGCCTGTGCTCTCTGTATGAACCTAAGTTCACTGAGCTCAGCCAGCAAAAGGACAAACCCAGACAGAGAAACCGGCCCAGACCTCCAAGAAGTGCAAATGGAGCTATGCCACTTAACAACAGCACATCAAACCCCAGCCCAGCACCTTTTAACACAGAGGAGACAATGGTGTGCTCTACCAAATGAAACCCAACATCTGTAGACCTACAGCTGTTCATCATAGACAGAAAGGGATCTCTGTGGCTAGCTGCTTTCTCCATGCTGGTGGGAAAAATGAGATTGCTCTGTGTGAGTTTCTGAGGAAAGACAGAGTGTGAAAGACAAGTTCCACGTTGGTTTCTGAAAGCACTGAGGTTCTAAGGTTTCTGATGTCTTCTGGGCGTGAGTTCCACCCTCATGGGG
This sequence comes from Erpornis zantholeuca, assembly GCA_013400515.1. Lineage (NCBI taxonomy): Eukaryota > Metazoa > Chordata > Aves > Passeriformes > Timaliidae > Erpornis > Erpornis zantholeuca. The sequence goes on from VZTN01012075.1 coordinate 125,794, forward strand.
GGCCATCTTCAGACAGAATAATGGCAGGTTTTTTGTCTGTCCCACAAAGTGCTTCAGAAATAATGAATACTGAACTGATGAATGCACCAGAACTTAACCTTTGGCAGTAAAACTCATTGCTCTGTGTATCACCCAGGGTTTTGCAAACTCAAAATGTTTGTGCATTTTGAGTCTGCCTTGATAATTTCTCTAATTTCAGACATAAATCCCATATTTTATTTAATTGCTGGTCTGTTCTGCCCAGTTCTGTAAAATGACAAGCCAGACATGAGAATCCCTAGGATCACATGCCCTGTTTGTATTTGGCTATGTATTTGAAAAAAGAGTGTCTCAGCAGAAGCCCAAACAATGGAAATATTAATAAATAAATTATTAACCTTTTTAGTTTAACAATCCCTTTTTATGGGATTTCAGATCTTAAAAGTAAGGTGGGAAAGGGCTAGACTTTTCTGCCCAAAGCACTTCCAACGTTTTTTGTTGTTCATAATCTGCCCTATCACAGAGGCTCTATCTTTGGGTTCTGGTCCTTTGATTTCCTCCTCTCCACACAAACTGAAACATGCAGTAGTTCCCTCCTCAGTCGCAACCATATTTTCTTTTTTTGAGAAAATCAGGAATAGGAATAGGAAACTCAAAGAGCACTCCCTTGTTAGGAGTTCCCCTGCAGGTGAGGTACATCACAAGATCTAGGATTTCAGAGCTCTTCTGGCTTCTTTAGCAGAGATGAATCCAGCCCAGACCCTCAAATGTTGAGGGACCCAGGTCCTCACTCTGTAGATTCAGTCTCTTACTGCTAGTCTCCTCAGCACTGAGTTCTGTCCACAGCAGAACTTTAAAAAAAGAGCCATGGACTTCATGTGGGGAAATAATGGCAGATTTCAGAATTTAGAGTTTATCAAGGGAAAATGCTCATCCCTGATCATTTGGTCTTGCTGTGTGCACACTCCAGAGGTGCTCTTGATCTGTTATTCAAATGAATTCCCAGGGAAAAAAATCATATTTTTGTTGTGAAGAGGAGAAAAAAATATCACAAATGCTCTTATAGTGGAACTGAAAAATATGGAGTCATAGAATCCAGATGACAAAAATAGATTAATTTTTCATGTAGTGCACTGCGGTTAATCCTTGTGTTCACAGTACACTTTATTTAGAATCACTGCAGAAATCCTCCTCTGATTTTTCTCCCCGAAATTAGCCTGTAGTGATATGCTTCAGACTTCACAGGAGCCTAAAGGTATTTGATTTAATTTATATCTATGAGTTTTGTTCTTTGTTCATTTATTTTAATCACTGTTGGTTTTCTCTCCCTTCAACTATCCTAGATTTTTGTTCCAATACATCATCAGTTATTATGATCTAAACAGGTCTCCACTGAATTCAGGTTACCCAAAATTTCAAGTACAGCAATCTCATTTGAAAATGAGTATAATTAAATGGAACTGTGGGATTGAACTATCTCAGAAGCAGAACGTGCAGTTATAATGTTTCTATAATATTTATAGTCACAATTCCAATCATCATGCTAACACCTGAGTTTTTAATGAGATTTGAACTTAGTATTTTTAGATACAATTATTATTTTAAAGAATATGCAAATATTTGTAAATATTGCAATGTGCTGGGATGCTGGCTTGTGGTTTTTTTGCTAAATATTCAAATGAATTCTTTCATAACATGTTCAAAGTTAAATCAAAATATTTCACTGTTGTATGCAAAACTATTTGGGTATTGAATCTTAAAAAATTGAAATGATTGATGCCTATTACGAGAAAAAAATAGAATAGCATATTCCACAATTTGAAGCTGACATCCATTTGTATTTGCTTACACAGTTATCACTTTTCAGCATGCAATTACATTAATATTTTTAGATGTTGGGTGGTTTGACATTTTGTTCCAACTCTAGACAGCCAACTATGCCTTCAGATGGGTCTCTGCCAGCTAAAAATACAGTCCTAGATAAGTACATACAACCTCGACATTAGTATTAGTGACACCCAGAAATAGATTGCTGTGCTGAAATAATTAACTCCGAAGGGTTCTGTGCCTTGTCCATTTCTACACCAGATCCTAGCTTGAATATATGCTCAACAGCCTTCATATCTGAGGGGTTAATGGCTACTTTCATCGGGGCACTGTGTTCTGGTACAATCCTGCAGCTCCTAGCAATTTAGGAGCATAGGATAAAGGGGGAAAAAGGAGTTTCTGGGTCAGGGAAACACATTCTAACACCATGGTGTTTTCTACAGATATTGCCATAAAGCAATATCTTTAGTTCCTGTTTACATCATTTTCTTGGTGCTTACACTCTCAGAAGGCTGCTTCAGACTGTGACTTGTCCAAAGTGAGAAAACTTTTCATTTAAAAATTAATTTGTCATCAGTGAGTCACAGGTTTGTTTTAAACTCTATTCTGGTGTGTCTAGCATTGCAATGTAAGTTGATTCACTTCTTCACAAAGAAGCAGAGTGGAGGCTTCGCAAGCAGATGGAGGAAAAACCCAGTCTTGCTAGAACAGAGCGAATACAAAACTTCTGGTGGCTGCCAGATAATCTCTGTAATCCTTGTTTTGAATCTCACTCTGCATGAGATGAATCAGTTCTTTGATGACAAATAAAAGCCATGCCTGCATTGGTGGGATTGATGATTTCCTTTCCAATAAGCAGAGGGATGTTTAACTCTTTTGCATACCAAACTCTGAACACGAGAGAGCATTCTAGATGCCTTACTGTTTGAGAGTTCAAAGACTGTAGAGGACATGGCTGCCTTGCAGAAAGGAGATTTAGAAAAAGAAAGGTTAAAATTTTAAGTATTTTTCTCCCTGTTTTGCTCCATATATTTGAACGTTTCACTCACATAAATCATAAAATTGCAGGAGTATATCTTAGCCACATTTGTTTTAGGCTTTTCCACCTCTCTCTGCCTCTGCTTAAGCCACTGGTCCTGAGACAGGTGAACCTGTATTTGTCGTGCCAATACTGGTGAACCAGCCTTGCCAATATTTTTGTACTCTGCACACAGAGAGTAATATCCTGTGAGCAGAAGATGCTTTTGGGAATACTTCAGCCCTGGCAGTCAAAGGTTTCACCAACACTGCTTCGCTGAGGACAGAAAATTCAACAGTATCTGAATTGCAGAGTTCCCAGAAGACCATTTTTATTCTGAATTGAGGGTGTGAGAACTTTTGCTTTTAAATCACTGTGCCATGTATTTAGAACAAAAGATGTTATAAAAGCAGCATTTACTTATCTGGATTCCTTGAATTTCTCTGCCACTGTTTATAATGGACTTATCTGGTGCTCAGAAAAATGTGCAAAAGCCTTTTAAAGAAAGCAGTAGAAAGACATTTTTTGTTCCTTTTTACTGATTACTTTTCCTTGATGCTAGGAAACAATTATTTTAAGTGGATTACTTCCAAGGAATAACTTAATTTGATAATAAAACAAATACTACTTTCCCATTTATTGATGAATCAAGCAAGGTAATTGGATTTATTACTTCTGAATCTATGAGTAATCCTGTTTCCAAAAAACATATGTGTTTCCTCCTCTGCATTTATGTTTTTCAGGAGATGGCAATTATTTATTCATTCTCTTTCTGGCAGAATTTTATTTTTTTTTTTTAATCTGGACAGCAATATGCATAGTTTCTGAGCTCAAAATTTAAACTTAACACAATGTATATCCTTGGTGGAGAAAAGTGAGTTTCAGTCATTCTGATTAGCTAAAAAATACTAGTTAATTAGTACTAGATCTTGCATTAATATCTACAATACGCACACTAATTGTGGAATAGGTATAGCATTGTTATGATGCTGTTTTGCTGTTTGGGTCCTGGAAGCTGAGAGGCTCTTGGGACATATATCCTGGGATGATACGGAGGAGATGCCTTTTATAGTCATAAACAGATAAAATTTTGAATGGCCATGTTGAGTGTTATTGACATTTCTCCTTCCTCTGCTTTTTAGCTTTATACTACAAATCCACCATGCTGAATCTTTGGAAGATTATAGATTATTTTAGACAGAATAATATAATAGAAGATTTTTCAGCTAACTGAATTCATCAAATATTCTTTTTTTAGCAGTATTTAGCATCATTTAAGAACTTCTTTCACTTGGAGATCCCACATCAGTTTGCAAACTTTCAGTAAACTTCTTAGAATCAGTACTTAAATTCTTAGTTTATTTTACAGGGATTATTTACCTCTACAATTGTCTACCAGTATAGGGATACCCATTCACACCAGCAGGTTTTTGAAGTGGAAATGGAGCTTCCATTAGAAAAACTATTCCTCTTTCAGTACAGAATAAAATCCATTCTTTGAGGAACTAAGTCTGCATATTCTGGTTTCAAGTGTGATTTCTTTTCGTACTCCTGTTCTGCTCAGTAATGCTAGCAAAACTTTTAAGAATAGATCAAATGATGATCTGGAAGTGTCAAAGAAGCTTATTCAAACTCAGATTATTTTCTTTTGTGAAGGACAAACGATCCTTGTGCTCAAAGTACGTTACTGTATTGACAGGATCCATTGATCAACATAGGACTTTGGTCCCATTGATAAAGATGGAAATCTGTTACATTTCCCAGGTCCATCACCTTTACTCTCTGCATCGGTGTTGTCCTCTTGCCTGATAAAGTGTTGTTTAAAAAGGTACTTCCACAGCTGAATGAACCCATCTGTAGAGCTTGGATTGAAGAGCCAGCTTCTGTCATACAGAACCATAACAGAATTGCATCTGCTGAAAAGCACACAGTTCTGTTTGCTATCGTGGTTTTGCTATCAATCTGATCATACTTAGGCATTTCTTCTGGTCATGTTCTTTAATCGTGGTCAGCAGTGAAGGATAATGATTCATTTGGGAGTTTCCAGGGTTTCTGGGCTACCAAGCCCCATTGTGGTTCTCAGTTGAAACATTTAAATCCAGCTTTCCCATTTGTAGATGTCATTCGAAGCCAGTGCTGTGCTGCCTTTATTTTTTTATTTTTTTCAATGAGAATGGAGTGTAGTGTTTGACTGAAATACGTTTTTGGATGGAATGGAAGAATGGAGAAGGAAAGATGTGTTATTTGCTAGCAAACACATACTATGGGCTTTGTGGTACTCTGTCAAATTTAGCTGAGTCTACTAAAAGACCCAAGTCCCATATCCGTATTTCCCTGATCCCTACCGCATTTTTCTCTGTGCCTCCTTCCATGAAGTGCCAGAAAAAGCCAGATCTTTTGGACTAATGTAATATACCCTTTCCTCCTCAGTGGCTTCTGTCTCCCCTCATTGCTCCCAGAAAGGGAGGGACTATTACTGACCATTTCAGGGCATCGTAGGGCTTTCTCACATCACTTCCAACGCATTCCTTGCCTCCGGTCACCCAGCAAGAATCTGCAGTGTTTGATTTCTGTCTCAGGTCACTTGTCTCACAGCTACGTGCCAGGTCAGTGCCAGTGAGTTGTCTTGCATGGCAGAGCTTTGTTGTACAGGCTGGTGGGTCAAGTTTCATATGCTCAAAAGGAGTCGGTGTAAAGACAAAGAGAGACAGCATGTGTTTCAGTGCCAGTAATGAATAAACTGCCACATCAACTACACAGCATGAACATCTTTATCCAGCTGTGTTTATATATTATTTTCATTAATTATGGTTGTTCCTATCACTTGACACAAACAAGGACTTTTTCTTTTTTTTTCAAGTGGCCATTTTATTAATCCATTTTTCTTTTGAAGAATAATATCTGTCGTC
>VZTN01012075.1:139171-149735 GCA_013400515.1 Erpornis zantholeuca
CTGGCCTGGAACACTTCCAGGGATGGAACATTCACAATTTCTCTATAAGGTCTCACGGTAATCTTCTCTGTTTCCAGGCTGAATAGCCCCAGCACTCTCAACCTGTTTTCACAGGAGAGGGGTTCTAGTTCTCTGCTCATTCCTGGCCCTTCTCTGGACTTGATCCAACAGGTCCACATCCTTTGTGTGTTGGGAACCGCAGAGCTGGACACAGTGCTACAGGTGGGGTCTCACAAGAGCAGAGTAGAAGGACAGAATCATTTTGCTTGGCCTGCTGGTCACACTGTGCACTTTCAGGTTCCTTAGATGTTCTTAAGCCTGATCTTCTCCTACAGCTGAAAGTTCTTCATTCTCTTAGTCCCTGCTTTTTTCTTCACAGCTTGGGCAGTATGGCTGGAGCATGTGCCAGTGAAGACTGAGGCAAAAGAATCATAGAGTACCTCAGACTTCTGCATATTCCAGGTACCCAGATCTCCTATTTCCTTCTGGAGATGGGCAACATTTTCCCAAATCTTTGTTTTATCACTGACATATCTGTTGAAGCTTTTATTGTTGCCCATGACATTCCTGGCCAGATTTAATTCTATCACAGCTTTAGCTTTCCTAACATGATCTCTGGCAGCTCAATTTCTTTGTGTTCCTCTTAGGCTACGTGTTCTGGCTTCCACCCTCTGTAAGGTTACTTTTTGTGCTTTGAGTTTGTCCAGGAGTCCCATTTTTATGCACACAGGCCTTATGGTGTTCTTGCCTGACTCCCTCCTTGTTTGGATACATTGTTCCTGAATTTGGATGAGGTGATTTTTGAGTATTAACCAGCTTTCTGGGGCTGTCAGAGACTGAAAATAGTTCATGCTTCAAACATTGATATAAAGTTTTGCTCATTAGAAAAAAGCTACAAACAAGAAGCCTCCCTGATGACTGGGACTTTGAACTGTAAAGTCAAACTGCTGCTTGGGAAAGGGAAACCCATTGTTCGATCATCTCAGGGATGAGAGGGAAATTATGCAACCACCAGAAGGCCAAAGCCACCAACTGTGCTGAGGATCATCCCCAGCTGAGTTTGGGGTGGGGGCAGAGCACAGCTCACAGAAGCCAGGTTTGGGGTGGGGGCAGAGCACAGCTCACAGAAGCCAGGTTTACACAGACTCCCCCCAGCCAAGGGGGGAGGAGGAGGTTTCAGGTGCATGGTGTAACCTCTGGCCAGAGGCACTGGACACCCATCCTCCCTTACACAAACCAGCCCAGCTGTGGAACCCCAACCCCACAGGCCACATCCACGGGACTCTCACGTGAGAAGCATCTGAGGGGGAGTCACAATCCATCAAAGACCCCCCAAAGTGTTGGGCCTTGCACCACAGGGCAGCATGTGATGGAACAGACCCAGAGTCTGCTGTGAGAGACTGCCCCCTCCCCAGGGGGACATGCCTGGACATTGCCACCTGGCTCGAGGGGATATAAACTCATGGGATTCTACACCTTTTGGGGGACCTTCACCACCAAGACAGCTGGAGAGGTCATTAAGACCCATGGAGTGGTGATATTTTCCTTATTCTGATCCTGTCACTCTCTTTCTGTCCCCCTTTTTTCTACTCCTTTTCTTTTTCTCTCACATTCACTAGACAATAAAACCCATATTATAATCACTGGCATATGGCCTCATTTGCACCTTAATTTGGGCAGATGAATTTCTAAAGAACCTTAATAATTATAATAGTTGGATCATAAAAAGGGCCTCTATTTCCTCCAGGAATTTATTCCCTGGTACCTTACCAAGCAAATCTCTGAAGAGGCCCAAGTCTGCTTTCCTGAAGCCCTGGATAGGGAGCTTGCTGTTAGCCCTCCTCATGCCTGTGAGGATCTCAAATGCCACATGGTCACTGCAGCCAAAACTGCCCTTGATCTTCACATTCCCCACCAGTACCTCCTTGTTGGTGAGAACAAGGTCCAGCCCTGCACCTCTTTGGTTCCTCTGTCACTTGGAGAAGGAAGTTACCATTGCTGCATGCCAGGAACCTCCTGGATTGCTTGTGACCTGCTGTGCTGACCCTCCAGCAGAAGCTCCCCATTAGGAACAGAGCGTGTAAATGTGAGGTTGCTATTATAGAGTTTATAATTGCTGTCTATAGAGTGCCTCAGGTGCTCAATCTTCCTGCTTGGCAGCCTGTAGCAGATCCCCACTATAAAGTCACCTGCCCCTGCCCTCCCTTTGATCCCGACCCACAAGCTCTCTGCTGTCCATCCCAAGGCAGAGCTCTGTGCATTCCAGCTGATCACTGATGTAGAGGGTGACACTCCTTCATTCTTCTCCCTGCCTGTCCTACCTGAAGAGCCTGCATCCTTCCCTCCCAGCAGTCCAGGAGCCATCCCACTACTTCTCTGTGATGCCAGTAAGATCACAGCCCTGCTGGTGTGAAGAACAAAAACAATCAGAGCTCTGGGTTATTAAATCCTCCAAACCCAAGCTAAGGATGTGGTGTTGAGTAGCAGAATGCTGTGTAAGCCACTGCTGTGTAGGTAAATGCCAATGCTTCAAACACAAGATTTCCTGTTTTGAGCTTCATTCCATCACCTACATGCGACATAGTCCTACTTTGCAGCTGCTATGCTAGAGACTATGCTATGCTAATTATCTTCTAATTTTTCAAATTCAGTTGGTTTGATAGTTTAATATTTCTCTAAAGAATCTGGGCACTTTATACCAGGTTCACCAGTCATCTGCCCTTATCTCAGTCATCTGGCTTGGAAAAGAAGGTCTTCATCATGCCAGTAAGGAAAATATTTTGTGAGTACTGCAATTTGTTTTCCAGCTAAGTGAAAAGTAGCATTTCAGTTTGGGTAAATAGGTGTATATATTTTTATTGTTGTCAATTTTTGTTTTGTTTTAATACTCCATTATTAGTGTCCTTTGCCTTTTGACAACAACAAAGGAAAACTTTTCTTAAGAGAAGACCTTTAGATTCCCTTTATCTACTTCAAACAATAATTAAGCATACAGTGAATTGTCAAAGCCAAAAAATCATTGTTTTTTAATGAAACATATTATGTGCTAAAATCTGTATAGGTCCTATATTTAGATGCATTTTAAACTTGCATCTGTTTGGGAAAAAAAGTAGGAAACGGTTGCTTCACAAATTATGTTTCAAACAAGATATGTTTGAGTAGAGGGACCAGTTGTTAAGTTTGCAACAATCATAAGATGCATGTGAAATGAATCCCAACTCATTTTATCTTTGTCAGCACTAGAAGCAGTGTATCTGATAGCTTTTAGAGTATTTGCTGTTTTTTTGACCAGCATTTTCATCTCTGAAGATCCTGTTCCTGAATCCATTCTTTCTCCTCCCCTATTTGATTTGACACTTGTTTCCAAATGAAATAAGCCTTGTATCTTTTGGTTCCTGAGTGGCTTCTCTTTTCTTTTTACCTTTTTTATTATTTAGGTTTGGAAAATAGATTAAAAGTCATATGAGAGGCTTAATGCTTGCAATGTGGACATGGTGTGTTTGGGAGCAAGGGGACAGGGTTTCTTCACTTGTTGCTGGGATATTTAGGCAATTGGCATTTAGAGCAGATGTTCTTCTGAAATGCCAAAATGGTCTTGTCTCTTCTGTTGGTAACAATGTGTCTTGAAATTTACCTGATGCCTCGGTCCTTTTGCATACCAACTTCTGTCTGCAAAGCTGGAGGGAGAAAGCACATCCTGCAATTTTACTGCAGAGGACAAAAGAACAAATGTCTCAAATCAGAAAAGTACTGAGAGGCCACCATTATGCATGGAGATGAGGAATGGCACAGCTGGAGACATGCATACAGTTTAAGGTGGCACTAAAATGTTTATCCTGGGGGTGGTGTGAAGGTGGAGGGAAGCACTGATGTGACAATTTTTACTCAGGCAAATCTATTCCTAGTCCTTTAGCCTTCTCCTTAATTTAAAAAAACTAAACATGTCCTTCAAAGGCCCACTGCTCATCTATTTAAAATGAATTGTAAATCCTTTCCTGAATTTGGGCTTTCATCAGAAATGGGCTAAGAGAAGAAATGGATGAGCTCTGTGAGACAAACCAGACTCTGTATGACATGTACCCCATGAAAATTAGTTACTGTCTCCTAAAAGCAGTAACAGTGTATGAGTTGTCATCTTGATGTTCTTAGATTGTCAGTTTGGCTCTAACTAAGCTACCATTTAAGGCCAATTTGCATAGGGGGTAAGAGACTTATAAAAATAATCAACACTAGCTGCTTCTGTCTATCCTTTTCCAGTGAATGTATTGAATTCTTGATATTTATAGCAATTTTCTAGTAGAAATATTTGAATTTAAAAAAAAAAATTTGTTCTGTCAAATTTGCTTGTTAAAGACACTGTTCAGTTTCATGGCTCATGCTGGAAAAATGTCTGTGGCTGCAAGTGAGGACTCCAAGTCAGAGATGCTTTTATAATCAGCTAAAAAGGAACAAATGCACACCTCCAGAACTGAAAATTTCAATACCTCTTCTGGAAGTTCATGCAAGGCAGTTTTTGAAAGCATAATAGTATTTCTAAAATCCAATTAAAGATCTTATTTTCAAGATATCTTATTTTCTGTTCCAAATAATCTTCAATTTACAATATAACTTTGTCATCCATAAAACCCCCTGAAATTAAGAGAAACATTATATGATCTTAGCATCTATTATGCATCTCTTTATTTGTTGAAGGCCTGCTGTAGAATCTGCTTGTTTCCAGGGAATGAAAATTGCTTATTATCCTGGATAATGAAAGAGAATGTCGTCATCTATAATTGTTACTTTAGGATACTTACTGTACCCTTCTATTATAAAAGGGTTGGCATAAAAAAGGTTCAGTAAAGGAAGCAACTCTTAAAAAATTTCTTAAATAAAAGAGGGATTTCTTTACAAGTGAGATTTATATGTCTTTGGCAGCAAAATATATTAGAACAAGTTTCTTAATTGACGGATTGTAACCCGAATATGAATGCAATTTACTGAATAAAATTCATGAGCATTAAAGTTATTTTTTCAATGATCATAGAAATTATCAACGATCACAATGATCATGTGCTTCTATATATACACCTAAGTATATAAGTGTACCCACCTGTCTATGTATGAGTGTGTAGGTGTATTGTATATGTGCTTATTGCTTTTTTTAACACGGAGCTTTTGCAGTATCTAGACATTTTTTCTAGTCTGTTCCTGTTTTATTTCCCTGATTAAACTCTTGCAAGATAATCTTTACAGGGTAAGAAGGTTTGCTTTAACACCCTCTGCCTAAATATGACAGTTCTGTAAACAGCAGCTGTATGTGGTCAGTCACAAGATCCAGAAATCAAAACTTTATGGGCCATAGACACAGCTCACGAGACAAACATGACGTGCTGGAAATCGACTGCCAGACAGCCTGGTTTTGATAAGTTACACTAGACTGTATGTCACACTTTCTACAGCAGTAGCGTTTCACACACATGCACAAGTGTTTATACAATTAAAAAAAAGAAAGAAAAGAAAAAAAAGAGAAAAAAAAGAAAAAAAAGAAGAAAAAAAAGAAACCTACTTAAAAAAAAAAAAATATTAAAACCATTCAACTAGAAGGACATTCTTAGGAACAAATGTTTCAAATGTTTGTGCCTAAAGGGCTAGAAAATCAGTTTAGACCTTAACCCCTGTGAACATCAGGTATTCAGAGCTGTTAGCTCTTTCTGCAGTTGCAGAAGTGAACTTTAAAGATGTGACTGCAGTCAGCCAGCAACAATTTATGCCTATATGGAAGAAAAAGGCTCAGCACTGGAACAGTGAACCCAAAAAACAACAAGATGAAGAAAATGAGAGCTTTTTTAATAAGGAAAATAATAGTGAAAAAGAGTATTAGAATTGGTATCAGCAATCAGTATAGGAGTTCATAAAAAAGTCTCCTCCTGATATCAGTCATGGATTTTTCATCTAAGCCAAGATAGCTTTCATCCATCTCACTGACATGTCCTGCCAGGCTCAGGCTAACTTAGCCTTTGTTTTGGATATCATTGCAGGGATGTCAGACTTGAGGAAGAAGGCTTCAGAATGGTTTCAGGTCATTTCTAAACACACACACGTGCGAATCCCCCACGGTTAGCAGGTAGAGCACATCCCCGCAAGCCCACGGGCACAGCTGGGAACCAGCTCCTGACTTCCGTCTGTGCCTAATTAAAATTATGCTAATTCTAACAACAAGATTACAACTTTGTAAAACAAAATAAATAAATGTGTTTTCCACAATGCTACTTTATTCGTCTATTGCCTCTCTTCACCTTCTGACAGACAATAATGGGAAAGGTGTGATGGACAATAAAGGAAAAGCGAAACTGTCCATGGCAGTTCTTCAAACATTTTTGTAGGGCTTTCAGTTTTAAAAATACTCATGCTTTTCTGGGACATTCACATCCCATTTTTTCCAAATTACAACCTAGAGAAGGTGAAAATCCCCAAACCCTCAACCACATTGCTGCTCCTGCTGTATTCAATATCTTTGCATGCAATACTGAGTTTTCAAAACCATTTTAGCCATTCTTCCCACACTTACGGAGATCCTAATTCATTTTTTAATAAGGAAAATAATAGTGAAAAAGAGTATTAGAATTGGTATCAGCAATCAGTATAGGAGTTCATAAAAAAGTCTCCTCCTGCTATCAGTCATGGATTTTTCATGTGTGGTGTCCAGGAATGCTGTTGCTTTGTGAAGAGCTAGAAAAAAGTTCCCCTGGTGCAGGAGTTGACAAGAACTTTTGGGTCTCCATCTAATTAGGCTGTACACTGCTAGGAAGTAGGCACCATGCTGTGCTTGCTTGTTTGCATCAAGTCAGACACACTCCAGCACAGCTCAGGTGTTTTGTAAAATGCAGATATAAACCATTTTTTTTTCCTGAGATGGTGGTTGGTGAGGGTAGGGAATGAGAGAAGCGTTTTGGTCTCATAATTCACCAGTCTTAGAGAAAAGAAGGAAGATTCATATTTCAGCATTTAAATTGTCATGAGTTTTAAAGCTTGGATGCCTTTTATTTATAGCATCTCTATTGTTTTATTTGGGAGTTAAACAGGAGGGATCTTCTTTGTAGTGTGGCCATGGCTATGAAATTGATCTTCAGGGGGAGGTATTCTTGGCAGAATTTGCAGCAACAGAATGTATATTCCCTCTCTGTAGCCATTTGATGTTATGAAAACTGGATGCTGTACCTGTGATGATAGAAAAGTCCATAATTTTGAGATAGTCCCAGCTCAGCCATTGTGTTTTCTAGTATTTCAGCCTGCAGTCTGTGCTCAGAAATGGAGTTCACAAACAAAATGAGAAGTAGACTGTAAAACAACTGGAAATCCTGGAATAAAAACCTGAACTTCATCTTTCTCCGTGTATTTGACTGTTTTGTAGTACTACCAGCTTACAGTTGCTGTCAGCTCTTTTGCTGGATATGTGCACTCAAGAGCACTCTTCTTGTGTTACATCTTTTCTTCCCAAAATGATAACGCGGTGCTGGGACTGAGGAAGGTCAGGAAATACAACCTTTTGTAGTTTGTGTGCACACACACAAAATTAGCCTGTGCCCACACAGGCTGCAAGCACAATGTGCCTTCGTTGGCATCTGAATTGGAATCCTCAGACGCAGAAGGCATCTCTGTGCTGTCAGCCCGTGGCCTCCAACACTGTATGGCCAGTGGCTCTCACAGGTGGCACATGTTTGGCAGGAACCTTCACGAGCACCGCTGTGGCTCCATGGCTGCAGGGAGCACCTGCCAGTCCCTGGTTTGGCTGAGAGCTGCAAAGCAGATGATCCTCTGGCTTTGTTCCCCACGAGGGCTGACAGAGTTTTTCCTGCTGTCTGGATGCTGACACCTTGGAAATACCCACAGAGTTGGTCCTTAGGCCTCACAGATGTTGTGAATCCCACCTCACATCACTCCCATAATCCAGGGGATTTTCACCAGGCTCTGGGAGAGAGGAGGATTTATTATGATTAAGGATGTTCTGCTACAGTTTATGCCATTTAGTTGCCCTCATCCAAGGGCAGAAGGGAGGGTAATGAGTCCTAATGCTGTCACCTGGAGGAATTATTTCAGAAGGACTAGGGTGGAAATTTGGTTAAATTATAATTTTTGAGAATGGTAAAGAAGTGGTCCTTATACCATCAACTGTCCCAACCTGCTTGATCTGAGCTTTTGGAGTCCAGGTCAGTAGGTCATCTTTGACTACAAAAGAGGATCATTTCTACCTTAATGAGGCAAAGATGGCTTATTTCCGTCTAACAGATGGCAGTGGATATGAGTCATGCATCTGTCTGGGATATTTTTCTGAACAAAGTAATTTGACAAGCAGTTTTCAGTAGCCCCATGCTCTTCCCTATGGCTCCAAAGTTTGCACGTCCTTTATAGACTCTGACCATTTACTGCTATATCACATTTGGCAGGAAGGAAATAAAGCATATAGCACTAAAAATATGTTTATTTACACTTGGGAGCACCACATTGTTTCAAAACACAAAAACAGAAATGTGGAACCTGCTTGAAGTTATTCTATTGCTTTTTTGTTCTTCATCTTTTTTTATTTTTTTTTCTTCTGGCAATACTCCAGCCTACAATGGGAAAGGAAGCAGAGGATGCTCAGACTGTTTGTATATTTATGAAGCTATTTGACTTTTTACAAATTATTCTGAGAGTTCTGAACTTTTTGATAATGATTTTGTATCTTCTTTGCAGCCGTGATCCTGCAGTGTGGATTACCTGAAGCCTGATAAAGCAAGCTTTCCTGTTGCAAGAGGTCCCTCGAATCCACCACACCATGCAGAGGGTTTCTCGCTGCTGCCAGTTTATGAGAAAGTTGTAGAAAATTATCTTTTGAACTTTCTACCTTTCTTCACAGTTGAGGTGAGCCACATGATTCAAATGTGTATGTACACACTCGTACAGAGTGAAACTGTTCAAGCTGAGGTTCTGGAGGGAATCAGGCCAGAATGATATGATGATTCTGGGGCTGCGAGGATTTTCAGTTGTGAGATATTGCAAGCTGACAGGTTCAGAAGCAGGATCTGTCTCCAATTTGATTTTAGAAGCTGATTTTTCTTTCGATTTTAAGAGCTGCTTTCGGAAGGAATAATGGATTTTTCAGTGAAAATCTTGCTCAAAGTATTAAGTTGTTTTTTTTCCTTTTAGAATCTCTGAAAATCACCAAACAGAGAGTTTTCCTGAGGACTAGTCTGGGATATGGCATTAACTATTTCTTCCACAAGCAAGTTTGAGCACTATCAAAGATAGTGAAACACCTGCTGTTTTTCAATTTCTGCTGTAAGTGGACTGAGCTTTCCTTGAGCTTAGTAAGTTAAGTGAAACAGAAACTAAAATGAGGAACAAACCAGCAGACTTTAACATATATTAGACTATTTTGATTGAGCTCTAAATGAAGAAAGAATACAAATTATTATTATACAAATCCATACAAGGATTCTATGTACATCCTTGAGAAGGTAGATACAAGATATTTGTATCCAGATTTCTAAGGCAATACAGATTACATGGCTGCAGTGTGTATTAGTGTTCTCTCAAACTTTCAAACTTGCTGGCAATTTCAACTGGATTTGACTTCAGTAAAGTAGAAAATCTGAAGGCCAATAGAGCATACAGCAGAAATTATTCAATTTCCCAAAGGTAAATATATCCTTGTGGATGAAACTTTCCCTCCACATGCCTTTCCAGCCTTAGACTGTCATGGTTGATGACTGAGGGGCTTTTAATGGCACCTTTCCTCCCATTTCTAGAGTCTCCCTCTCTGGAGAAATTCCAAACCCACCTGGATGCATTCCTGTGTAACCTGCTCTAGGTGACCCTGCCTTGGCAGGGGGATTAGATTAGATGACCTCCAGAGCTCCCTTCCACCCAGATATTCTGTCCCCAGCTATTCTGTAATTCTGTGATTTCACTGTTGTTCCTGGAGCTGTGAACTTTGCAGGACCTCTTCTCACAGACAATTGAGTCTAAGCACCTGGGTTGACAGCAGCTTCACACCAGCTGGAATAATGCTGCAGATGTAACAAAACAAAACAGAAAAAGTTTTTGAAATGTATTTGATGCTTTTTTACATTTAAAAGATGACCATCAGGTTTATCACAAAAAGCCAGATTACATGTGAAGAAAATGCTATGGAAGAAGAGAAATGGATTGTTGTCTATGTGGATTCACTTGTTTTCTGCACAGACTTTGGTACACAATGGAGCATGGCCTAGGGACAGCTCTGTTACACTAGATGCTATACCAAGGCAAAGTGCAAGCTCAGGTGTTTAAAGGCATGTATATGTATAAATAGCCCCTGTGCCTCAGACTTGGCTAAGCTGCCTGGCTAGACATGGACCAGACACTAGAATATGTGTGCCTTAAGCCTTGAAATCTGAACAAAACCTGTATAGTCCTAGGATTAACTTTAGTCCTTGAGATTTGTCCTTACTTCAGATTACCCTTTCCCAATTTTTATCTAGCATGAACATGCTGAGCTGCAACTCATTTCTCAGGTGCATGTGGTGCTGTAAATAAATTATCTTTATTCTCTGCTAAATAG
>VZTN01012076.1:0-56952 GCA_013400515.1 Erpornis zantholeuca
TGGCAGCCGCGCTCCTGGGGGCCCGCGCTGCGCCCGGCCGGCAGGTGAGTGAGGAACGGAGGGGGTGTGGGGACCCCCGCCCTTCCCTTCCCTCCGCGCTGTCCCCCGGGGTCCTCCCTTGTCCCCTCGGGGTCCGCGGGCGGTACCGGCCCGGGGCGAGGAGAGGCTGAGATGGACGGGCGGCTCTCCGACCTCTTCTGTGGTGCAGACCGCTGCATCCAAGCAGCCTGGAACCGGACACGGCATCCCCAGGCTAGGCAGCAGCAGCCCCTGGGTCCCTTCCCTCTGGATCCTATGTCCCTCGGTCCCCTAACCCTGGAAAGAGCAAGTACCAAGCCGGCAGTGAGCTGACCGTGACAGCGAGTCACTGCCACTGTCCCTGCGGTCACTGTGGTCCAGTTGGCTTTCCCATTCTCTAGCCTAGATACAAAGAGCTGTCAGCTCACTGCTCCCTCTCTGCCCCAGCACCCGTGCTTCTTGGAGCTCATCGCTCTCCTGCAGTTTAATCCTTGCTTTGACCACCAAACTCACTTTTTGGCACAGTGTCACAATGTATAGAACGGGTCATTCAGAATCAGGACTGCTTAGCAGCTCTATTTATGTTAAACTTGCTATGGACTCCATTTGTGTATCAGTGGGAAGAGCTCAACATTCAGTTAAGGAGGAACTGCTGTCCCTGGAAACCAAATGCAGAAACATATAAAATAGTGCAGCACAGACCAAGTGATTTTTCAGCCTTCTGCTATCCCCCATTGCATAGTAATTACACTGACAACTTTGTGCATGTGTTTCTTTTCTCTTCTGCAGGCTGCTAAAGAACAGCAGATCCAAATAGGTAAGTCTTTTTAGCTATTATTCCTGCTATCAAAACAGAAATAAAAGAAGTAAGCTCAAAGACTAGTTATTTCTGGAGAAATTATCTGTATGCAGGCAAGCATTCCCTGTGCACCCCCCACCATTGCCACCCAGAAGTGTTTGTAGTTGCAGTGACGTGGCATGGCTTGAATTTGCATGCCCTCTCGTGCTGCGGTTTTGCATCTTTTTGTGTCTGTGCTTCCCTTCTGAAATACAAACCCATTGACGTTAGAAAATCTGTAGCTGGTCACTGTTGCCTTGTAAACTGATAGACCTGGGTAAGGGAGTGCTGTGCAGCGAGTTCAGGGTCAGTGGCACATGAGGGTGCTGAAGGAAAATGTGCCTGTTTGTGTCCATGGGGTGCTTCTTACTGAGACTTCAGCCTCTTGGACTCTTCCCAAAGACAGGAAGCTTCCTTTAATTGGGAGGATGCGGCCACAGTTGAATTTCAGGAGATCTGTTTTCATTTAGACTAACTGATAATTGCATGCTCCACAGGATGGAAGAGACAGTGGAAGGATGTGGAAGCTGGCATTCCCAGGGCGTTAGTGCCAGGGAATGCCATCCTATGTGCTCCTTCCCTTACCTTTCACCTTTCCGGTACTGTGTGCCCCTGCACACAAGTGCTCTCTGGAGCTCTTCCGCACTGGGAATGGACCCCAGGTGATTCTGCTTCCAGCTGCCGTTGGGTCTCCAGCCCCGAGGTTTTGGTTCAGGTTTTGTTCAGGAAAGAATTTCAAGCATTTCTGTGAATTTTGGAGGCCTTGTCTCAACTTCAGTTCTGGCACTGCGAGCTTCTGGGCTGAGGTTGGTTTCCACCGTGATCAGTGAATAATGGGAACAGAGACAGTGAGGTACATTTAAAGCTAACTGGCAAACAGATGGTTTTTCCAGTGGTATGCTGATCCCGTCTTTTATTTCTAGTCCTTGCCATGAGAAATGGATTGTATTTGAATTTCAGAAACCATAAGCTATATAGGAATGTGTCTTTTAAGTTACACAGTACATCAGGCAGAATTCCTGAATCTAGAAAATAACTTTTTGTCCTTTAACGTCTTCCTTTCTTCCACGGCCCTGGCACTGCTGTAGTCAGGAACATTTGGGGCTGAATTTGATCCTGGAAATTCTGATTCAAAAAGTACAGAACCATAGAATCCTAAAATGATTTGGGTTGGAAGGGACTTGAATGATCATCTCATTCCAAACCCCCTGCAGTGGGTAGGAACACCTTTCACTATCCCAGGTTGCTCCAAGACCCTTCCAACCTGGCTGTGAACACTTCCAGGGATGTGGCATCTACAACTTTCGAACTATGTCTTACTCAGCTGAGAGATTTAATGACTTGGAGGTAAAACCTGCGCTGGAATTGCCTGCAAATGCACTGTCCTACTTCCGAGTCCCCACAAAGTATTGCTTTGCTTTGGTGTTGTGTATTTTGAGTTGGCCCAGGGCTGGCTGCTGTCAGCAGCTGATCTTTTCTTGTAGTCTGAAAAGTCACTTCGGGAAATGAAGGCACCTAGGGGTTTATTTTTGTTAAATATCATCACTGGCCACAGTACAGGGATAGCAAGTTAGCACACCTAATGACCTGCATTCATGCACAGTGTGCTGCAGTGCCTGGGAGCTGTCAGGAGGAAGCTGTTATGTGTCTCTCAGCCTAAAGGTGCTGATGCTGTGCTGCACCTTCGCCTCCCACGCAACAGAGCTCTGTTCCTGCTCAGTGCCACTTCTGGAAGAATCCTGTGACACAACTGTGCCGGGCCCCATTGCCTGCAGGAAGCACCTGCAAAGCACCTGCAGCTGTGCAGCAGCCCTCACTTGAGCTGTCTGTATCCTTGAGACAAGTGGCAGTGAAGTACAGGAATGAGGACACCAGAGAGGTGTCCCACATCAGCCTCTCTCCTTGCAGTCCCTTGCTTTCATTCATCCAGCTTACAGTGTCCAGGTCCCACAGACCCTCATCTGTTTTCAGGTGCAGAGTTGAAGGGGAATTCTCAAGGAATCTGTCCCCCTTTCCTGTCTTTCTTTCTGGGCATTCCTGCCACCTAAAGGCAGCCAAACAGAGAGCAAACGGTAGTTCTGGAGCGATCCAGGTTGTTGGGAGGGATCCCAAAACTCCTCTGTTGTTTCTACAAGCCACCAGCCAATGATGAAACAGAAGAGGGTTGATGACACAGCCCCTGCTGGGCTTGTCCAGTTGTCTCCACACCGTCTTCTCTCAGTAAGCATCACACTGCTAAGTGACCACAACAGCTCTGTGTTCACCCCGTTGTGCTTATCTGTGGGACAGAAGCATGATCTCCCAGAACATGGCACAGTCTCTTTATGGAAACACTGTCCTCTTCATCCCTATAGCAGCAGGTAACTGGTTTTTCTCCAGTACATCCACTGCAGAGCTAGATGTCTGCCATCCAGCAGTTTGGTCGCGTCACAGCTTATGAATTCCAGGCAGAAAATTCCATGGTGATGCTCTGGAGGTGTCACCTTAAATCCAGTCTTTTTGCTGAGATACCTGAGTTTGCTGGCCCTTGAGCCACATCCAAACGCACCTTGCAGTGGGGAAGCTGTGGAAGATCACTGCTCATCCCACTGTGTCATGATGGAATGACACAGGGCGTGGGACTCAGCAGTAGAGGCTGTGCAGAGGCCATGTGGGTGGGATGTTACCGGGAGTCCCCTCACATTTCTTTGCTTGGTTAGTTTGGGTTAGACATAGAAACAATTTAAACTTTGAGAAGTTCTTCCTTTTCCACTGATGCCACTGATATGCACACCGACTGTGCCTTTGATACCTTCTCAAGTGGGTGTTCAGGCATTTGGCATTCTGCTGTGGACTACCAACTGAACAATTTTTGATCAACATATTTTGCAGAATCTTCTGCATTAAAAAATACTGTTTTTCTAAACATAGATGATTAAAAAAAGTTTAGGATTTTCGAACCTCCATTGACCACAGCTGTTGTACAGTGCAGAGACAGCTCTTGTGAGCCAGTGGTGTTAATTCTGCAGTTTCATGAGTTTTTGAGGAGAAAGAAAGCCCGGACAGCTCTCTTCAGAGGCATTCTCTAGCTAATTTTGTTTTGGCACACAATGAAAGAATGTGATGTTCCTTCTTAAGTGCTTCCTTTCAACTTAAACATTGTGCAACTGGAGCAGCTTTTTAAGGCCAGACTTTAAAAAATGAAGAAAATTTACAGTTAAGTGCTTTTCCTCTTGCTCTGATCAGCACTGTCAGCTTTGAATTAGCAGAGCAGATCGACTCTGAAATTTTAGCTTAGGAAAGGGAGCACCTACAGCTGGGATAGCATTTCCTCAGAGCGTGCAGTTTGTGGAAAAAGGGTAATGTAAGTCAGCGGAGGAGTTCAGATGTCTTTGGGATTCAGTCATGTCCCATTTAATTTTAATTGCCTTTGAACAAAAGGCATTTCCTCTTCTAGCTCAGCATTTACAGACTCTGGAAAAGGCTTTTGCTGGCTCAAAACCTTGACAGTTCTCATTTTCCATCCTTTGTTCCTACCTTCTTGGGGCTAGCTGGATGCTCTTATTAGCAAAATAGCCATGTTTTTTATCACCAGCCTGTGGAAATGTGGGAATTCTGCTTCAAAATGTGCAGAGCAGTTTCTCAGTCGTGTGGTGAGCACAGACTGTGGTCTCTGGCACTGAACCTCCTGCTTTAAAGGAAAAAGAAAACAAGCCGCGAGGAATCTCAGTGAGGTAGAAGGCATAATGTCAGCCTGGGAATGAAATCCCAGTGTTGAAGCACCGGGAATGTGAGGATCTGTGTTTTTACTTTGACCCAGTTAGAATGTTCAACCCTGCAGCTCTGTCTCCTGGGCATGGCCTGGTGTCTAATTAATAAAAATGACTTCAGAGTGTTAATTTGGTCCCTTCTCTAAGGAGACAGATTAACAATCCTGGCGTACAATTCCCAGTGTTTTAAATGGGAATTATCGTAAGGATAATGCCCTAATTAGGATGCCAGTTTTAGCACCTGATCTTGTGGGTGTATGGCAAAATAGGTGGAGTCGGCTGCTGCTGAAACCCACCCTGTGGCTGCTGGCTGTAGGATGTGGGGTACCAACAGGCTTGGAAATGACTTTTCACATTCCTAGGATATAGTATTTGTATATTAAGATATTTATAGTGCAAGAATTTACGTGTGTGTGTCTTAGTAGTACCATACATTGTTTTTCAGTCAGATTCCTCAGTAATTGGCTGAAGGAATATTAAAAACAGTTCTGTGAAGCCATTTGGAGTGTTTTCCTACTGAAGTTACTCGTTGAATGCGTGAGTCTCTTAAAACCAGCAGCCTTTGCTCCCTGGAGAGAGGAACTGGCTACTGAGCTCTTCCTCTGTTAATTCTTATATCAAGTGTGATCCACACTGGGAGCAGGTGAAATTTAGCTCACTTAATTTAGTATATTTATTTGAGGAATTCTCAGTGGCACATGGCGCTAACCTCGGAGCTATCCGATCTTGCAGCTTTTCAAATTGCTCAGTAACATCACTCTGATACTGCTTTCAACAGCTCTCTGAGGAAGAGAGGAGTAGGGAATAACTATTTTTGTGCAAGATGTCTTTTTATCTGTCACGTAGTCAAATGCACAGGCTTAGACTTGGGCCTTGGACCCATTCAGAGCAGTGGTGTGGCTCACAGCTTGACCTGGCCCTTCTCTTGCAGCCTGAAAATTGGACAGCAGATAATCCTGATTGCTTCCAGATTGCAGAGGTCTCACCGAAAAGATAAACTCATTTGAATGGATTTGTTTTCCAGTGGTGTGAAATTGCTTGAAGACATGTTGCCTTAGCTGAGGGTTGTGCCATTGAGCTTCTCCAGGATCACCAACAGCCTGGGTTTGCTGGGTTTGTGGCTTCTCTTTTGCCCTAAAGTACAGGACTTAGGGTCAAATTGTGCAAATCTGTGGTGGGTTTTTTAATACTTAGAGTCTCCCATTGGTTTTGATTTTGGTTACTGAGAGGAAGGGCAGTAGCAATTTGCTGGGTAGGGGATTTGTAGAGGGAAAAGTCACCGCCTTTACAAGTGCTGACATGTATTAATTTACTAGCAGTGTGTGATCTGCTGGATTTTTTCCCTATTTCTATTTCCTGAGAAATCTGTAAGCAAATTGTGCTTATAATCAAGCTTGGCACTTCATTTTCATAACCTTCATGGAAGTCCTGACACAGGAGTTGTAAGGTGTACAACAGAGCTGTGTGGCATTTCTTAAAGTACAGTTCAGAAGGGTTCTTGCCTCTCCTGGGGCTGTTGAGCAAACCTGAAACCCACAGGAAACTCCCTAGATAAATGCCAGTGAGCGTTTCAGGCTTTTCTCTGTAAGTTTTACGAAAATAATTTTTCTAATAACAATTGATACGAAGAAATTCTTCCACGTGAGGGCAGTGAGGCCTTGGCACAGGTTGTTCAGAGAAGCTGTGGCTGCCCCACCCCTGTAAGTGTCCAAGGCCAGGCTGGATGGGCCTTGGAGCTGCCTGGGCTAGTGGAAGGTGGTGTCTCTCCCCATGGCAGGAGGTTTGGAACTGGATGGTCTTGAAGGTCCCTTCCAACCCAGACCATTTTGCGATTCCAGGATAAAAGAGGAGCAGTGACATGTGCCTTACATTTGCCCATGTTAGTAGCTCAAACAGGAATCCTAAATTGGGATTTTTGGAAGGGGAGGTGTGAGGCAGAGGGGTCCTTTAGTCTTTGGGCTCATTCCATGCTCTTGTTCTTATCTTAGTTTGGTTTTTGGGTGTGTCTCTTGGCAGAATTCCGAAAAAGCAGACCGAGGCCATATGGGTTAGTGATTCCAATTAGCACCAGTGCAGATGGAAGCTACGTGTCCAACATCCTCTCAGCGAGTCACCAGCGGCGGTGGACACGGGAGGTGTCCCAGAGCCCCAGACAGCTGTATTTCAATGTCACTGCCTTCGGGAGGGAATTCCATCTCCGCCTGAAACCCAACACTCGTTTAGTGGCTCCCGAGGCCGTGGTGGAGTGGTACGAAGACTCTGTGGAGACTGGGAACGATGGTGGTAACACGACTCGGACTGGAACTGCTACAGAACGGTTATGGAAGAGAGAGCCCCTGTGGACCAACTGTGCCTACGTGGGGGACATCACGGACATCCCTGGAGCTGCAGTGGCCATCAGCAACTGCGATGGTCTGGTAAGGCTGGTTTCATGGCATTTGTGTCTCGTGTCACACTTTGCACACAGCTTTTGTTGCTTTTAACCACACGTTGCCAATGATGTCATTTACGGAACTTCATTTCTTAAATTCCTTAGAAAATATTGATAAGCAAAGTTCTTAGTGTCTCAGGTGTGTGAGAAAGAAATCAAACCTATGTATTTCCTTTTTATTGGCATGAGGTCTTACAAACAGGAAAATTAAGAATGAAGACATTTTCAGACTTAAAAGATGACCTCTTGTTAACTGAATTTAGAATTTGGTGTCCAAATCATCCCTCTTTGCCTCTCAGGTACCAAAATGATGGGCTGTCCTGTTATCCAAGAATAGCAGCATTAAGTTCTAAAGGGTTCATTTATAAAGTGAGCATAGTTTTTGTTCTCTTAGATACAGTTTTATTTCATCGGGAGGTGTTGTATGAGAATTGAGTGGTTCACATCTGTAGTGGGTTTATTTTTGATCTCTCTGTGAACACTCAGAGTTTCCCTGTGGCTGAGCAGATTCCCAAATCCCAGAGTGAAAAGCTGAGCATATATGGAGCCCACACACCATTCATTGATTTGCTCACGCAGCAGGGAAAGCCAGAAATACTTTGTGCTCCATAAGACACAGGAGCACTGGTGGGACACGCCTGCAACATCCAGGGAGATGAATGTTGTGGCTACCCTCCTGCTGTTTGCAACAGGAATCATATGAAGAAGTCTGCAATGAGCATCCTTTCTTGGAAGTGGGTTTCCCATTTCCACAGCTGCCATGTCAGTGGCATGGGTCAGGGTTCGATTCCATTTTGAGATAAGTCCTGGCTAGGAAAACTCCCACCTGAGCAGCGGGCAGCAGTCACTGTGAGAGTAACTGCACAAGTAGCTCAAAATCCCCATTCAGACCAAAACTCCTTGAATTCGCTTGCTCAGAGAAAGGAAATACTGCTAGCAATTGCATCAGAGGTAATGTCACTTAGTGTGTTTTGGGGGCTTTTGGTGAGTTTTTTTGGAGAATCTGTTGCTGTGTTTACAAAGTGTACTGTGTTTGCAGAGGCCAAGCACACCCCTGCCTGGCTGGTTGTAGCTTCTAATAGAATTGTGATGAATGAGACCCTGGGACTGGCAGCTGGATTTTGGCAGTAAGCCTGAAGGAAGTTGTTGCATTGAGACAGCACGTGAAGACAAGAAATTGGATTAAATGGAATTAGATTAAGGAGTATAGCAGCTCTGTCACAGGTTGCCATGTGGCTGGCAAGCTGTTTGGGCTGTGTTTTCAGGTACATGAAACCAAAGGGGAACTTTTGGAGGGGGAGTGGCTTCACACTGACAGAGGACAGGGTTGGATGGGATATGGGGAAGAAATTATATGCTGAAGAAGGTGAGGTGCTGGCACAGGTTGCCCAGAGAAGCTGTGGCTGCTCCATCCCTGGAAATGTTCAAGGCCAGGTTGGATGGGGCTTGGAGCAACCTGATCTAGTGGAACGTGTCCCTCTTTTCCCATAAAATCCCCTGTGCTTTCCATGGTTTTGAGGACTGGAGTAGGAAAACATGGACTTTTTCTTTGAGGAGTACTCAGTAAATGCTCCTGGGTCATTCTTGTCTCTCTGTTCATCTCAACCTTTGCTGTTTTTAACATCTCTTGGAGCTCTAATCATGTTAGTGTGAAAGAAATAAATAATCCTGAAGATTTGTTATTATTTGTTTTTTCCTCCCAGCATCTCGCAGGGTAGCAAAAGGAACTTGCAATTATTATCTCTGACCTCTCTGTTGCTGTACTATGTGTCTCTCAATACAGCTAGAATATTTGGATCTTCAGCATATCCTAAAGACATGAACAGTGATACAATACGGCTTAGCAGAAACTGGAACAAGAGTGAGAAATTCTAGGGGCATGTGTGCGTTGGAAAGATTTATTTTTGACTTGAAGGGAATTTAGACATTCTCCAGAGCAGCCAGCTAGGCTCTGAAATCTTGGAGAGAAAGTGAAGGGAATCACTGGGGTAGCAGTTTGCCCAATGTATAACTTGTAGAAGAGGTTTCATGTCATAAGTAAAAGAGCATTTGGTGCTGAATTTTGATTGTTTGATAGTAAGTATGTGGAATAATTGGCATTTGCACTAGTAAAGTAAGATTTTGCCGACAGTCTCTTCCTGAATCTAAACTTATATTTAAACCCCCAAATATCTGAACACTTTTGTTTTGAAATAGTTTACATATCTGCTTTTGCAGTGGAAGTTGTCTGTGTGCCGTATATTTTGCAAATTCCTATCTTCACATCTGCTTAATCTCCCTTGGAAATGACCCTGTTTATTTAAAAAACCCACATGCATGTGCCTGCACTTGTCATGGCAGAAGAACCCTTCATTAGTCACAGAGGAGCTGCCTCTTGTCTTCTTCACTGGGTGTCAGAAAGCTGGTGCTTCCACAGGTTTCTGCTGGGTATTTCTGCTGTTGTTTGGTCAAAACAGCCGTATTTATTGTCAGAATCCTTCAGGAGTGGAAGGTACCAGCCTCAAGAAAACACTACAAATGGTTTAGACTGTAAATAGCGAGAAGGCAGCAAGCCTAATGTTTAGAAATAGTGGCTTAAAACACTTTCTATCTGTTGTTGTGTAGAAAATCATCTCAGTTTCTCAGTTAGCTTCCTGCCTTCGTAGCAAACTCCTAGCAGGTGTTGGTGTGGGAGGCCTTTAGCTTGTGCTTCCACTCTGAACTATGTTTCTGTAGATGTGTGTCCTGTGCTTGAGCTGGAATCTGGTTTATGCTCACATCCATGCAGTGCCAAGGGGCAGTGCTTGTTTCTGTTTCTCCTCGAGTGTTAACCTTGCTTTTTTTCAACGAAAGGGCTGGGCCTAGTACCATGAACCTTTAATCTTTTACTTTAGATTCCAAGTAAAATGTGACTTCTTTTTTGTTTGTTGGAAATTATTTGGGGTATTTTTGTATATTGAAATTCCATGGCCTTCAAGCCCAGGGCAGCATATGGTTGTGTGAAGTACAGCTGTTTGCAAGGGAAAGATGCTCAGGAATACGCCTGCCAAACCAGTGAAATCCTGGAAGACAGTCCAACCATCAGGAATTTTAAAAAACCCCAAACATGCTTAGATTTGTCATTTGTGACAGATTATTCCTCACTTGCTTATTGCCATCCGTTTTTCCAAGGATGTGGAGACGTGAGGAAACATGTCTGTGCATGTTCACAGCTACTTTCTTTTGGCAAATCTTTTGGAAATACGGGCTGGAGTATCTCAGACTAGAGATAACTGCACAGGCTTTAAACTTGGTTCAATAAAAGCTTTAAAAATCTGCAGGAATTGGGGCATATGGGATCCATGGAGTTTCAGGGTATTTTGGTTTGTTTCAAATCCTTTCTTATTACCTTTATTTCATCAGGACTGAACTATTAAGGCTTACTTCTTGTTCCTGTGTTGGAATGTACTACTAATGTACTACTTCATCATAATTTCCCCCAAGCTGGCAAGACAGAGTTCCTAAATGGAGAAACATCTTTCTAGGAGCCAGTGGTGTTTTATCCCAGTGTATTGGAATAGCATTTTGGAGAGAAACACTTGAACTGCTGCAGAGCATCTTGTTGTAGCACATTGGAAACTCTTGTTGAGATTGGGATTGGGATTGGGATTGGGATTGGGATTGGGATTGGGATTGGGACTGGGACTGTCCTCTTGGGTCTGGAGGTTTCTTCCAGTCACAGCTGGGGGCTGCAGTCAAGCAGACATGTGGGCATCCAGGACTTCTTGGGAGGGGAAAGCAGAACAAACCCTGGGGAGATGGAGAGCAGAACAAACCCTGGGGAAATGGAAGCGGCTCTGGGCGCGTGCTGCTCTGGGCAGACGGCAGCAGTGTGTTAGGCTGATTGAACGCTCCCATATTGCTGCTCCTCAGCCCTACTGTGCTCTTCCCACAGTAATTCCCTCCTTGCCATGCACTCCCATGACCTGCTGTGCTGGCTCTTACCACTGGTGTTTCTCTGTGCTTGGCAGGACTGATGAACTGGGCGTGATGGGTTGCAGCTGGGCTTCATCCCCATCACCTCTCCGCTGTGCAGCACTCCCCACAGGCTAATATAGATTCCTCAGCCCTAGTAATCTATAGTAAAGAGGATTTCTCAAAGTTCAGGAACTCCAGAAACTTGGGAAAATGCATTCTCTTATGCAGGACTTGGATCTTCCTGAGTAAAACACAGAGGGGAGAAGCATTGATTGAGAAGGGAGGTGATGGGGACTGAAGTCAGGTGTCAATAGAGTGTAAAATAATCTAGAAATTCCTTTATATGTCTGGTTTGCTTCTCCCTGAAATTATCGCTTCAAGCAAATCAGTACTTCACCCTTTCTTCATGGAGGATAGTCAGAGTTGATGCAATGGTTGCTCAAGCTCCATTTATTTATTTTTGTTTGTTTTTATAAATTCTTTTAACAGTCTAATGATATGTCTCATTTCTGAGTCCTGTGTCTCCCCCTCTCTCTCCTGCCTACCTTCAAACACAGACTTTGGGCCTTAAAAATTGTGATTTGGCCCCCTTAAAATTAGCTTTTAGAAGGGATCCCTCAGAAGGGATGTTTGGAACTTGCGAGAGTTTGAATTCTAAAAATGAGGTTTTAAATCCTAGAGTCAAAATTTTGAATTCCAGAAATGAGGCTTTGTGACCTAAAAATGAGGTTTTTAGGTTTAAAAGTGTGATTTAGACCCTCCGTATGAAGGATTGGACACTCAAGATGTGTCTTGGACTCTAAAAACAATGGGATGTGGGTTTGGACAATGGAAATGTGTCTTGCACCCTAAGGACTGATTGGGTCATAAAAATGGAGCTCTGGACATGGAAAATGAGGCTTTGGGCACTATAAATGCAGCTTTGAGCTACATCTGTTCAAAAAGGTGGAGGTAGTTTAGCTCTTTTTGGCTCATAGGAAGTGTTTGTAGGCACTTCTTGGTAGCTGAAATTAAAGTTGTGCGATTTGTTTCCATCCTCTGTTGAGGAGCAGGTGGCAGCAGGTTATCAGATAACTGAAAGCAAGGATGAAAGGAAAAGCAATCACATGTGTTCTGACAGTTCTGCAGAGTTCCTCACCCTCCAGCTGAGGAGAGATGCAGTGAGTTCAGGCTGGCATCTGAGTGACCTGTGATGTCATCCAAGGTGCCCTCCAGAAAAAGGAGGACTTCTTTAGGGGCCTTGCTGGGGCCTCTCTGGAGCAATCAACAGGAATAGCCTGGAACACCTGAACCGTGAGCTTAAAAACTACCCCAGGCTGGGCAAAATGTGTATGTGCTACATAGCCACGAGTGGAAAAGATGATGCTAAGAAGCCTCACGCTGTTATTAATCTTTCTTCCTGTCTTTAGATTGGAGACAATATTTGAAGGTTAGTTTAAAAACTTGACAGTCTGGTGTGGGTGAGGCAGGCTGAGGAGAGCATCCCCTAGGAAGGGGTTTAGGAACAAGCAGCTGGAGAGAGTCTGCCTGGAGACTTTTCATAAAAAGTCCCCACTTTGATTGCCACAACTTCAGACTTTTATTTATAGTTTATTTCTGATGCTGAAAAATCGTTCTGTACAGCAAAGCACGGGTTTACATGTAATCCCTCCCTTTTAAGCGATATATTTAGGGGCTGGAACTGCTGTTCAGGTCAGTATGTGGTTAAAAATGGTCTGGAACAAAGGGCAGGTGGTTGGGTGCTGCTCTGGATATGCCTTTTGTAGCTGTTACTTAATCACACCTTGTAGTTCTGGCGATGCATTTTCACAAAACACTGCTTTTGTGGCACTTGGACAAAGAATTTCCTTTCTGGATTTTTCCTCTTTGTTCCCAAAACAGCAGATGCTTCTTAATTTTTTTGATTCCTGCAGGCTCACAGCCTAGGGTTTATAAAATAGCACAAGCTTATTAAAATGACTAAGTACAGCCCTTTTTTATAGTTTTAGTAATAAATCCCAGATTGTATAACTTGTGTGGACTCTTGTAACACACACAGAGTGCTTGAATTGGACTCTCACTTGTCATTCATGTTCTGCCTCCACATGTCACCTGTGGGAAAGCGTGTGTCCCAGGAAAAGAAAGTAAACAGATACTGAAATAGTCAATGCTCTCAAAATTCAATCCTTGTAGCCTCTGTCAAAGTTCTTATTGATGGTGGAGTTGGTGCTGAATTTGTAACTGCAGTTGGTAGGGTGGAGGTACAGAAGCCATATTCATCAATGGCTTTTTTGATGTTTCATGTTTATTCAGTGTTGTACGTACTTGGATCTGGCATTTGGCCTGTGAGGCACACGGTCTGAGGTTTGCAGAGGGGCAGGAAGCAGGACTGGAGAGAAAATACTGTGCAGGGTCATTGAGAAAAGGAGTTTGTCTGCTCTTTCCTGTTCTTAGTTTTTTCAGAGGGTCACACTGCAACTCTAAACATTGCTCCCATCCAGGCTCTGAAAGAGTCACGAGAAGAAGAATCAGCTGCTTCCATCTCTGGCCCCTGTGTTTCATCAGGAGCTTCTTGAAATGATGGATAAAGTGCAGCGCTATTGTTCCCATTAAAAAAATCTTTGCTTTCACTTCTGTTTTAAATAGATATTTAGTTTTCATCAAGTGCTTTTGCTGCTTGGCTGAGAACTTTAAGAAATTATAACCATGCAACAATAAATCAGCTTCCCTACCTCATAAAAATCCCTCTGTTATTTGGCTTTCTTGGTTTATACCTAACCAAAGGTGTAAAACCACTTTTCCTTTTCCTTTGAGAGACTTTACCATAGTTTTTTTTTCCTTTGTGCAAGGATGTAGAACCAATTTAAAATGATGAGTTTGATGGGAATATTAGTAGCTTTGATGCTTCCTAGCTTTTGATTCACAAAGTGGTTCCATTCAGAGAAGGCTGCATCAGTTTTTTCTCCTTCTCTGACTTCTCTGCGAGGAGATGGCTCTTGCTCACGCATAGTTTGGACTGAGTTTTCTGTTACCTTGGAAGAGTGGTGATGCTGTGGTGTCATTCCTGACTGTTGTGTACAGGCAGCAGGTAAATCACTATGGCTTTTGTGTGCCACAGTAGAAACGGTGCTACTGACGTCCGGATCATGAGGCCTTTATAATTTGGTATTATTTTATTCGCTTTATACTTGTGGAGGATTCGGCACTTGAAGGTCTCATTTCCCCTTCTCTGAAGGCTATCAGATGTCCTCACTTTTTGTTTTCTTTTCCACTTTTTAGAGGAATCTATGACTGGTGTCATCCCATGACTTGTGGAGCTGGGAAAACACCACGTTTACTGCAGAACTGGCAACCCTTAGCGCTTCCTGTACCATTTCTCCATGAAATAGTTTCTAGCAAAGACCTGCTGTAACTGACACAAAGGCAAAACTTGTGCTCGGTAAATATTTCTACAGAGACACTGGGATTGGGGAGGTGCTTGACTGCTCTGAGCATGTTCCATGTGTACTTTTCACTCTCGAATAACTGATATTTTAAACCCACAGCTCCTTCTTTAAGGACAAAGCAGTTGGCCTGCCAGCTCTATGCGGCAGTTTGCTGTTAAAATGAATCCTGGTAGGTTTTCCAAGAACAAAAAATAGAGACATTTTTCCACATAAAATCAAAGTTTGTTTTTTCTCTCTGCTTTCGTGTAACTCTTAAGGGCTTCCACTGAGTTTTCTTAGACTTTCTGAAAGGGGGAAAAAGAAAACCCAGCATTTGGATCAAAACCAAGCATGAGAAATTTCAACATAAAAGAATTTTCTTATGGATGTTTATAGAGGAGACAAAAAAGCTTAATTCCAGTCCAGTGCAGTGACCCAGTAAATGCTGACATTTTCCTTTCTTCTGTGAAAATTCAACAGGATTTTGGCTAATCTGATGGCTCTTCCAAATGCCTTTTGCTCCTTAAAGTGGTATCAATTAGTATGCTGAGAGACTTCAGTTCCTCTGGGCAGATGATTTCCAGTATTTTAGTAGGAGCTTGGCTAAGTGGCTTTTAAGTTGTGCCCATAGTTGGGAAGAGGATATTAAACATTCCTACGTTTTCATCCTGTTTCTGAATCTTCTGAACAAATAAGACTTCTCTTGGTAGCTGCAGAAGATTTTTGTTTTGATCCAAAAATCCAGTATTAATGATTAGTCACAAACTGGTGCTGTGTTAATAATTCAGGTGGCTGTGAGACTCGAGCGGTGCGTCCTCTTTGAATCTTTCATTTGATTCAAAACTGGGTTTAATGTTACTAAATAAATTGTATGTCACTTTTGGCATGCTCTTAGTAAGAAACATCTCAACGCTTCGTGCTGCCTGTGTGCAACACCCTTCAAGAATGGAGACTAAAATGTACTGGAGCTCCTGCTTTAATTCTGAGGTGCAAGGCCAGGATAAAACATGGGCTAGAACATGGATTTTATATCACACCGATCTTCCAGAGAGGGAAAATGAGCTGTGGGATTTCTGCTTGCTCCTCTGGGAATCACTCCAAGGGTGCTGGAGCTGGAGGGTTTGTAAATGGAGATGTTTTACCCTAAAACTGTAGTGTTTTCCCAAAGCTCAGACACCTCCATGGAGACTGGAGGCCCATCTGTGGAGGAGGAGGAATTCCATCTGCAAACCTCCTCTGTAGACACCCGGCAACTGGATCAATAACATCTGTTTCTCCAAAATGTGCGCAGTGCTGCAGTATTACTTTTTTCCAGCATTCCTCTAATGTGTAGTATTTTTTTGTATGCCAAGTATGTCGAGGCCATAAATACTTTAACATGCAGAAGATGTGAAGGGAGGGAAGTATGTCCATTTGGATGCCTGTCCCCTTCCCTGCCCGAGGGACCTGTCGGGTTGTGTGAGCACGGTGGGACGTGGAACAAGGGCCTGGAGTGACAGGACAAGGGGGATTGCCTTCAACTGCAAGAGGGCAGGTTAGATGGGATATTGGGAAGGAATTCTTCCCTGTCAGGGTGATGAGGCACTGGCATGAGCTGAAGAGTGGCATTGTGGGCAAACTCAACAACTTCAGAAGCTTCTAGAGGATTTTTAAAAAGAAACTCAGACAATCGGTTGATTCTTGCCAAAACATAGAACCCGTGTGGCGCGGGAAATACTATCCATGCAAGGAACCGAAGGTATAACCCTGGAGCTACACAAACTTAGAATCAGTGTCCACCCACTGTGGTTCAGTTTTGGGGGAAGCCGGTGAAGGGAAATATGCTGCAGGCAAAGCATCCTTCTTTGCTTTTATTTTTATTCCAATAAATCAACTAGTGTTCGGTGCAACTCCAAAAACCTTTTGCCTTTGGATTGGAAAGCGGAGCAGCAGGTAGGTGTGACGCAGGCTTTGCACAGTCACTGAACTGAACCCACCTTAAGCCAACAGCAAGGGTGAAAGGTAGCAGTGTTTTGGGGCTGAATCGGTGTTTTCAGACGAGGCAGCACCTCTTTTATAAAGGCGTGTTTCTATCGACTCCTTAAGAAGTTTAGACTGGAGGGCTGTCTCCAGAAGCTGCCCCCTCCCCGCTCCAGGTCCCAGGTGTTTGTCTTGGCAGGAGGCAGTGTCTGCTCAGCCGGGGCTGGGATATTAAATTGAGGGAACACAGAGCTCTTGATGCTTTTCAATAGGGCTTCTATTTAGGTAGGGGCAGGATAGAGCTGTCAGCCACCTGTGATTGTCCAACAGGGAAAAAAAGGAGGGATAAGGAGTGGGGGGAGAGACCTGGAAGTGTTTTCCAATTCCATCAACAGAATGGTGAGAAGAAAGTGTTTTCTGGGAGGCAGAGCCTTGTGTTGGTTTGACTGCTGAATCCCTTGCTGCAGTTCAGGCATTGGTGGATGAAGAAATGAAGGGTGGTATTGGCTGAAACAATGTGGGATGGCACAAGGAACCTGCTGAACTTAACTTCTCACATGTGGAGGGCCTTGTAAGAGATTTCGCTGCAAGCTGAATGATCAGTGTGTGGCCCAAAGTGAGAATTGATCCAGGTGTCCTGATTCTGACACTTGGGGTAGTTTTCATTTCCAATATGTATTTCTGCATTAATTTTTAAGATGTGAGGGGTGGTTGATTCATTTTGTTTCCATAGAATGGAAATTGAGTTTCAATGGCCTTAAGATGAAGGATAAAAGGTTTGGATTAGGTATTAGGAAGAAATTCTTCCCTATGGCGGTGGTGAGGCCCTGGCACAGGGTACCCAGAGAAGCTGTGGCTGCCCCTGGATCCCTGGCAGTGTCTGAGGCCGGGTTGGAATGGGATTTGGAGCAACCTGGGCTAGTGGAAGGTGTCCCTGCCCATGGCAGGGGCTGGAACAAGTTGGTCTTTAAAGTCCCTGCTAACCGAGACCAGTCTGTGGTTCCATGATTCTGTGTGGGAAACAAGGGGAGTCCATTTTGGATGCTCGTAGGAAATGCACGTGGAAGTTGAAACTAGACCATGGCGGAGTCCCTCTTTGTTGGATAGACCAAACCTCTGCTGTTCTTCATGAGAGTGAAAGATATATGGCTTCTCTTGGTCAAATAAAGGCTTCTTCTGCCCCACCACATGTTTTGAAGAATGGAAGGGGGAAGAGAAAACATTTGGAGAAATCTCCAGGCTCTGAAAATCTTGATGTACAGACTCTGTCACTCTGCTTTCCTATGTTGGTGCAGGTGTTGGACTTGATCTTGTTCTTTGAAGCAAGCAGGTTCATCCTCCTGAGGATAGTCTCTCCCATAAAAGAGGACACAGGTAGTTCTCCCTTTTCCCACTGAATCCTTCAGTGTCCTTCGATAGGAAAGTATCTGCCTGGCTCTTTCTCACATGCCTGCTTCACTCTGGTGAGCTCTGTGATGTTCTCATGCTTCCCTTCTAGGTAGAGTTCAACAGCACAGTGCAGCTTTATTACTCCGTATTTGCACCTGTGTGTGACTGAAGGGTCACAAGTTGGAACCTCCTTCTAGAGGGGAAGGGGATTTTGGTGTCCTTAGATACCTGTGTTTATTCCTGATTTTTTTCTTACTAAGGATGATCTCTTCACATAGCCTCCTGCTGCTGAGCAAGCTCCAACCTGCCTATTAATCTGCTTCAACTTACTGACAGCCTGCTCTGTTTGGAGATGAATGTAGAGCCTTGAATGTGATGTTAAGTTTTGATTTTTTAAGCTTATAATCTCCCCTATTTCAACTCTTCCCAGTGGAGACCCAGCACACAGTGTTCCCAAATTACTGTGTATGACAGAGGAATGTGCAGAGGGATCCTGAGACAGATGAAAGATGTCTGTAATACAAATGAAGATTCTCATGTAGAGAGATGCAGGGAAGCTCTGTGCATCTTGAATTCCCATATTGTGTTGCTGTTTTGCTTAAAGCAGCTTTACAGGTCTGTTCTCTCACTGTTCAGAGCTGGCTAGGAGAAATAGCTGCTAATTAACACCTCGGTTCCCCAGGGTATCACATCAGTGTTTGAAAAGCTATTTCTTGGTAGTACAAAGCACTAAGGACAGTTTAGTCCTTAGACTTACAGCATTATCTTCTCTGTGGGAGATTCTGTGTCTTACAAAAACACAAGGTGTTCAAAATACAGATACCAGCAGAGTTTGGGATGGAGACTGGGAGCAGAAGATGAGAGTATCCTCTGACCTCGTGGCATTGACCGTGGAATGGTAGGGTGAGTTTAACAGCCCAAAGCCTTTCCTACTCTCTGGTGATCAGTTTTAGAAGCACTTGATAATGGCCATCAGTGTGACTGCTGAACAAACTTCCTGACATTTTGAGGGTGGCCTTTCCAAAGCTCACTTGGGAATTAACTGCCTTGCCCTTACTAGCAAACTGCTAGAAACGGGGCATTTGACTTCCTAAAATACTTTTGGAAATCCCACCCATAATGTTTAATACTGAAGGTAAATGTGGCCATTAATGGACACTCCACAGCTCTCCGTTGTGCTCCCTGAATGAAGGGCTCTTTCCTCTTTCCCTACAAACACCCCATGCATATTTATAGGGAATCATGTTCCCCCTTAAATGCTGTTGATTTTGGCTCAGGAAGTGATTCCTTAGTTTAACCTGCCCTTGGAGATTATTTTCTCAAGGCTTTATATTGTTTCTAATTCCCTTATTCTTATCTGCATCTTTTACATTTGGGGAAAAAAAAAAAAAAATTCAGATTTTGCTTTATCCATGGATTGTCCAGTAAAGGATATAAGGTTTGGTGTCCTCTGGGAAGCCCTCCTAGGTGGGCTGCCTGGGCCAGCCTGGGTTTGGCCTTGTTCCCAGTTACCTTTTATTATGAACTCCAGCAGTACTTCCCCTTCCATCTCTCTAATTCCATAGAATTCCCTCTATTCACTCTGCACCATTTCTTCTGGATCAAGGGGGATGGGAAGAACTGCAGGGCTGAAAGGAATTGATGCTCAGAAGTCATTTAGACAGATACAGGTACTGGGGAGCAAGGTAGATGCAGATGGCGTGCTGACAGGACCTTGGGCAGGTTTTTTTCTGGATTCTCCCTTGGGAGAGGCGAATCTGTAGGAAAGCCAAGGAGTTAATCCACTTCCTTGAGCCTCAGGGCTGGTATTGGGAACAGGCAGCTTTATTCCAGCCACTGTGCCCCAAAGGCTGCTTTTGGATTTTGGTGGTTCTGTTTGCCCATTTTCACAGAGTCCTGAGGACAGCTCTGGAGAACTCTGCAGTAGCACAGATTCCAGCCTGCCTCCTTGAGTGCATGGAAATATTGAATGTTGTTAATTTAGAAGAAAAAAGTAGTAGAATTAATAGCATTCCAAGACTGGAGACTGCTTTCCTGGATTGCTCCATCAATGTGCTTTTGTGGAAAAAAAATTCCACTTTGTACTTTTTTCTTGAAAATCCACCACAGCCTTTTCTCCAAGGGAGCCTTGAAAAATACGTGCTCCGAGCACCTCCCTGCACATCTCTCTGTCTGGGGAGAAGGAAGCACTGGGTTGGCACTACAGCTTACAGGGAGGATTCACTTGAAAATACAAAAACTGCTTCTGCCCTTTGTCTCCATTCATCTGGAAAATTTCAAGCTCTTTTTATGGTGAAATTTTGGGGGGGGAGAAAAGAAATGTATGGGTTACAGTAATATTCCAAGCATTTCATGCTTCATCCTCTTGGTATTTGTTTTTAGAGCCTCAGGCTGGGTCTTCAGGCTCTAAAATGACATATGGACATGTTTTCTCTCTCCCTTTCCAGGCCGGAATGATAAGAACTGATGAGGATGAATACTTCATTGAGCCTTTGGAAAGAGGAAAGCAAATGGAAGAGGAGAAGGGAAGAATCCACATGGTGTACAGGCGATCGGCGGTAGTGCAGCATCCCAGCGACACGCTCCCTGATGTACACACAGAAGGTACAGTACCCCAGGGGATTGCTTGCAGATCTAGTCCTATTCTACTTCAGCCTATGAAAGCTTTTGAAAGAGGCTGTACAGCTCCTGTTTAAAGTTTGGGTCTTGCTTCTTTCTGACTAACAGAGAAATTGTGCCAATTTACTCTTTTCCTCCTTCTACTGGTTGCAGTGAAAGCGGTCTGAAGGTAGTTGTCGTGATCGCATATATTCTGTCACATCCAAGGATTCCCCTCTGCCTTGAAGATAATGCAGTTGGTCCATCTGAAAATAATTACCATGTCTGAGAATAATTGTCATTGTGTAGTTTAATCCATTTGGTTGTATGTCTTTTTAATAATTCGCAAATTCTCACAAGCCAAGGCGTTGCATAGTGAAGGTTAAGGGTTTTGAGGCTCTGGGCTCAGGATGAAAGAGCAGCTCTGCTCCCATCAGTGCTCTGCCTTTATTTCGGTATCTTTCAGCTTCTCAAATTCCTGTGTTTACATTGTGTTCACATATTGTTGGAACTGGAGGAAATAAAAGAAGTACATACAATGCATAGAACTAGAGGTGCTTGGCTTTCAGTACCCCAACAAGGCTGTTCCAATTTAGCTCGTGCATCTGTGGGGGTTTAGCCTGGAGAAGAGGAGGTTCAGGGGAGACCTTCTCTGAAAGGAGGTCAAAATTCCCTGAATGGAGGTTGTAGCCAGGTGGGATTCAGTCTTTTCTCCCAGGTAAAAATTGACAGGTCAAGAGGATATGGCCTCAAGTTGCACCGGGGGAGGTTTAGATTGGATATTAGGAAAAATTTTTTCATGGAAGGGCTTGTGAAGCCCTGACACAGGCTGCTCAGGGCTGTGGAGGAGTCGTCATCCCTGGAGGGATTTAAAAGTCGTGTAGATGTGGCACCTGGGGACATGGGTTAGTGGTGGCCTTGGCAGTGCTGGAGGAACAGCTGAACTCCATCTTGGAGGGCTTTTCCAAGCTAAACGATTCCATGACCAAGGTTAAAGCAAGGTGCCTAAGCCCGTGGAACCTGAGGAAATGTTTGCAGTGGTTGAGTTTTCTGTCAGCTGCAACTGTTGTCTATGTATGAGCTGCATATCAATGCCATGAAAATCTTCCTCTTTCTTCTCTGTCCTTGCTCCCCCACCACCGTGCTGGGGCTCGAGGCAGTGATGCAAAGTACTGTCTGCTCGTGGTTTGGCAGTTCAGCCAGCATGCACAAGATTCCAAATTTTCAGTAACAGATGACAGATGACTCAACAAAACAGCCGTTGAGATAAAGAAGTACTTAAAATTGTTGTTGTCAGTGAAGTCGTTACAAAACTGGGAAACTCTGTTCTGCCATTCTCGGCAGTGACACAGGACACGCTGTGTCATGTTCTCCCTACAGGAAGTCAGTTTTCTAAGAGGAAGGCTCTGAGCTCTAGCTACGTGGAAGGAGCTTTCAGTCTGACAGGACATGCGGTATTCCTACAGGATTTTATAGCGTTTGGGAATAGATTGGACATTGCTCAAACAATTGGACAGAATGAGCGTAGGAGTTGTAAGTCGAAAAGCTGCCATCCTGAGAGCAAGGTTTTATCAATGATCACAGTGCAGTGGAGTATTACTTGCTTTCTATCCTGTGTTCTCATGCAGGTCAGCACACTTACCCACTTCTCTTTCCCTGTTTCCTTTATGGTTGTCTCTTTGATGAAGCTTTATGGAGCTGGCTTAAGTGGGAACCAGAAATCTGGGGTTCTGGGGAAGATACTGAGATGCCTCAAGCTGCTGGATAGAATGGATTCAGCCTTCCCACCCCAAAGCAGCACCCTGTGCTGATTCCTATCTACGCTATCCATGGCTCTGGATAGCCTCCTTAGAGAATGACAGTGGCAATTTGCGTGTATTGTTTTCATAATTTGCTTGCATAGAGGTTGGTTTAGAAGCCTTATACGAAACACTCAGCAAATCAGATTGGAAATCCTGCCCCCTTCCTGTGGGGAATTCTTCTTTGTGTGTGTGCACACCCAGTTTAGGCTCCTTGAATTTCTTCATTAATCATTGCCTCTTCATACCTTTGTCTTTTCAGTCATTTTGGTGTGAGTAGGATCTCTTGCATATAAATGGATCTGAATATTTGGGGTTTGTTTTGATACCAGGGAATTGTAGATAGTTTTATATCTTTTATGCTTAGAAAATGCCTCTGCTCTCACTGAGTGACGTTAGGGAAGTGTGGATAATTTTCCATATTTTGACAGGCTGTTGGCCGGAATGACTGTTGTATGTCCTGGGTAATCTGTCTGCTGATTCAAAAGATCTCGTTTGACTGTATTCCTTGGAATTTGATCTTTCTTCTGCTAGGTGAGGCAGTGCAGGGAAGCAGTAGGTCTTGACCACCAAATGTTAAAATCATTTTATTAACCCAAAATCCTGCTTGGTCCTTGTGATGTCCATCAGACAGGGTGTTTGGTGGTGTGAGCTGCTGAGCTCTCCTGGACAAAGGGAGCTCTTCCTCTTCTATGGGTTGGAGGCCAAGGCCTCCCATGGGAAATCCCAGCAATCGAAAAAACCCTTAAATATAGTGGGATGTGACACTGGACCTTTGTTTTTAAGCATCTGGGATGAGCATCTGGTTAGGTCTGGTTTGGGAATGATATAACAGAGCAGGACAGTGTCTAGAGTTCTCCATGGGTGTAAATACACATGACAGTCTCCTGACAGCTTTTCCATGTCGGATTGCCCTGGGATGACATTTGTAAGCTTGACTTGCACAGTCATTTAAGTCTTGATCCTAAAGACATGGAACATCTGTGCTTCTCATTTGGGTTGAGTACTACAGGTAGTCAGCGTTCGTGTTGTGAGTGTTACTCCCAAGTAATGTTTCTTAAACAAAAAAATATTTATCCTTAAGGGTAAAAAGAAACAAATCAAAGTCTCCATGGCGGGGAAAGGGTCTGAGGGACAGAGAGCGAATGAACTGTGCAGACAGAGCTAAAAAAAAATAGAACAGTGTATGAGGCTGTCATGTTAAAGCATGATTTAAATAAATCCTTACGATTTTCTCACCGAAACAGCTTTTTACTCCAGAATGGAAGGAAATGCTCTCAGGACAAGCCTGAGCTTGGGAGGTCTTGGAAGTATAACAATGATATTACTCTATCTGGGTGGGATGAAAAGAAGCTTCTCCTTGTTAGTAAGCTGAGAAACATCACTGAGAGGTGGGATCATTACCCTTATTCCTTGAAAGCATTCAAGATGCAACAGAGACAGGCAAAGAACCTGTAGAATTTACAATCAAATTTGCACCTAGGAGGCCGCCTGTGCAAGTTCTACTGAATTTGGCTCAGGAGTGTGGTAAAATAAAACCCAAGCTGTGTTTCAGAAACATAAAAGCCTGATCCAAGTCTGCTGAAGTCAGCGGGAACACTCAAGCTGACATCAGTGGGATGATGAGGCAGGGTTTGGATCATACGCTGCTCGAGCTGATAACTGAGTATTCAATTTATCTTGCCTCCTGTTTGTTCATTTATCATTTTTTCTGTGCACTTTTGTGTGGTAGAATGATGACAATCAACCCTGAGCTTGCTGGTTACACAGCATGGCAATGTACTTGGAGCTTTCCTATTTCATCCTCCTCTTCACACCATAGTATTTTTTAAATGACAACCTATTCACCCAGCAAGCACTTGAGATGAAAGTATTTTTGTAATTACTTCCTAACAGTGGGAAACAAGGAGTAGGAGCCTTTATCTCCCAGCTTCCTTTCAGAATTTTCATTTTCCCCAAAGAACCAAAGTGCTTGTGTGGCTGATGGGGTTGCCATGGCACTGGCGTTGAGTGTCTTTGTCCCAGGTGGGAAACATTTAGGAGAAAGAAATTATTTGGGAATTGCTCCTGGTTGCCTGGGAATGAAACCCTGGAATTGAAGGTAGAAGAATGGGAAGACTATTGCCTGCTTGGGAGACCTCCCTCTGCACTTCCCAAGGCACATTAGTGGTTCTCAGGGACGTTGTCGTGTCGGAGGGTGTCTGAACTCTTTCTCAGCAGAATTTCTCATGACCTGTGTTCTGGTGGAGGATATTTTTGATGCTGCACAGCCCACCACACAAGTTTGTGCATCAGAACAATGGGAAAGATGGAAATTATTTCTGTGTAGACTCCGTACAACATGTTGTGTAATATCCTCTGTTCAGTATGGGCATTCTGGTATAATCCCGGAATCCCAGCATGGTCTGGGTTGGAAGGGCCCTAAAGGATTATCTTGCTCCACGTCCTGCCATGGGCAGGGACACCTTCCACTATCCCATCTTGCTTCAAACCCCATCCAACCTGGCCTGGGACACTTCCATGGATGGGACAGCTTCTTTGGGCAGCCTGTACCAGGGCCTCACTACCCTCACAGGGAAGAATCTCTTCCTGATATCTGGTCGAAAGTCTCTCTCCAGCTCTCTTGTAGTCCCCCAAGAAAGGACCACCGATAGCTTGTACTGATGGCAATAACCTGGGTTGTCTAAGGACATCCTGTTCTTTGTCCAGAGCTTATGGAGCTTTTGCTTTTAATTTAGCCTTCTTCTCTTTAATTGAAACTTAAGTGGATTCTCTGAAGTTCTTCATTGAATATAGTTTGTGGGATTGGGTTTGTTTTTTTTTTTCAGCTAACGGTTTGCTAAATCAAGGAAAAGGTAATCAAATAGAACAGGAAGAGAGCAGCATGGTGTAAAAGAAAAGAAGTGTTGGTGATGGATGTATAGGAAGCAAAGGGAAAGACAGACTTTTTAATGAGGAAAAGCTTATGATTTTTTTTAAGAAAGAAAAGCTTGAGCAGGAGTAGATCAGAAGGTGCTGTGAAGTGACTGATGTGCTCTGTGTCAGGGAGGTGGTGCCTGATGATGAGAGCAGGAACATCCATCTGCTTAAGTCATCTTCTATTCTTGGCAATAACAAAGGAAAATGATTTTTAAATAAAACCAAGAATAAAGGCTTCATTCCAAGTGCAGGCACCCAGCGCCAGAGTAGTAAAACACACAGAAGAATCTGTATGAAGGGAAAATTGAAAAAATGGAGACAGGTCAGTACATTCAGCTTGGGCCATTCCAAGGCTCATACCGTTTTCCAATTAAAACTCCCTGTGCCCCCAAATTGCATAGGAAGAAGCAAACTTTCAACAAGCAGTGGTGATAACAGACAGGAGAGGTTTTTAAATATTGTGTAAGCGGCTGGTCTTATGTGAGGGAGGCTGTTTGGTTTATAGACAACATTCTCACAGTAATCTGGGAGAGACATGCCAAGGTAAGGATCAGCCTTGGGTGGTCCATGGAGGACTCAGGTCCCTGCTTGGATGTGAAGTGGCTCATTTCTGCTGCTGAGTTTGATCAGAAAGGTGCACATGAGATGGGTTAAAGTGCTCCTTATGGACCAGGACGTATGTACCAGGATGGCACTGTCTGAGAATATGGGAATGGGAAGCAGAAGAGCTGCCTTATCAGGGGGAGTTTATGTGTATTAGAGGTCAGGAACCAGAGGAAATGAATCCTCCCACAGCTTGCGGGGGCTGAGGCTCATTCATGTGTTTCACATGCGCATCCTACAACTATAGGACCGAAATGAGAGCACCGAGAGACTCTTTGACTGAGAGAAAAGAGCCTTGTTTAATCAGTCTGTGTTCTACAGCAGGCTTTTGATGGGAAAATGAACTAAAACATAGCAGTTTATGTCATCATGTAAAAGAGTAATTTCCATACTGTAAGACTCCTGCTGGACCTTCTCACCCTGAATTTTCTGCAGGTTTAGCATTTCTCCCCACTGTGAAACACCTGGTTTTTAAAGGGTTTGATGCTCAGTAAATTTATAGGAAGATTCTAGACACAGCTTAAGAATCCAAACTGAGGGCAGTTTAATTCAGTTATATATTTGAAAATACCTGGATGAGATGTTGCCATCCCTGGTTTACGATAGAGAGGGAAAATGGATCTGGTGTGTTTTGAATGAGCAGTTTGGATGGCATGCTCCTGCTTTTGGTGGGGTCCATGTGGGGTTACTGGGGACAAACTCTTGCTGTACCCCATGTATTACACCGAGATGTTGCAGAGCTCACTGCAGCCTTCCCGTTATCCCTTCAAAACATGGTGTAGATGATAAGTAATCTGGTTTGTCTTATGTGGGATGACACAGAATTGGGCAGCTGGAGCTGACAGGAATGCGGATGGGAATTACTAATGTGAGAACATCAGCCTCATACTTCACGTGGCTCCCAGTGGACCGAGTTTCTTCGGATCCATTTCTGGGTTACACAAGCGCATAAATCTTTCCAAAATGCAATAGTAAAACACTGCAGAGTAACAGCATGACCCAGCTGTTGTTT
Organism: Erpornis zantholeuca; assembly: GCA_013400515.1. Taxonomy (NCBI): domain Eukaryota; kingdom Metazoa; phylum Chordata; class Aves; order Passeriformes; family Timaliidae; genus Erpornis; species Erpornis zantholeuca. The sequence continues at coordinate 26,656 of VZTN01012076.1, forward strand.
GCTAAGAAAACAGGGTTTTTTTTTTCCAGAATACCTTGCCTAATCATTCTTTGGAGTATTCCAATAACATGGGACAGGATCAGCCAGTTAATTAGGGTTCTGGTGGTTATTAAAAGTCACACAGGTCTGAGTCTGCACTTGGAGTTGGAGAGGAGGGAATTGATGTCTCAGCAAAGCTGACTTCTCCTGCATGGTGATGGGAGAGGCTGACCTGTGGGAAATCTCTGTTGGATTCCACCCAGTACCATGTGGTTTGGGAAGAGAACCCAGGGAGGGATGAAGAGCTTTGCTGCCTTGTACTTTTAGAGTAGCCAAAGGAAGTATTTCGTTGGTGTGTCTTCCTTTGCAGCATTATTGGCAGGGCCTGTTTCTAAACATTCCCTGGAAAAGTTTGAGGACCTATCCGTAGGAGGGATGCCCTCGTGTCTCCTTTGGCATTTTATCTCTCCAGCCAGGTAACAAGCAGGCTGCTGCTTCCCAGCATTTAGTGACATGCCTGCAGAGAATAGGTTTGTCCTTCCCCTTGCTCCTGGCAGCAGGCTCTGTCCATCGGGTGGCTAGAAACGGTAGGATTTTCCTCCTTCTCCCATATTTCTGCATAGGATGCCTAACAGTGGACCTAGATATGTGGAGAAAGCTGGATTCAGACACAGACACTTAAATCCTGCATGGAGGACAGGGAATGATGGGTTGCGAGCGTGTGCGAAACACACACTTGACTGGCAAGTCAAGTCTTGTCTTTTTTGCATTAAATGAGTGTCTTGTAGCCATAAATGCAACATCAGGATCACAAAGTTTGGATAACTGTTTGCCAAATAATTGTTCTGTAATCCTACAGACATCAAATAATAAATAAACACTACCTGCTTGTCGCAAATTAGAATAAAAACTTCAAATTACACTGATCATCTTGTGCAAAATCCTAATAATAATTTTTCAACTGCAACAGGGTTAAACACATTGTAAACTGAGCTTTTTTAGTCTCCTCTGGAAACAGTAACAGGTGATTCAAGGCCATCCAAGGAACTTTGTGCTTTCTTAATGGAGAGCTCTGCTGTGCCTTTCCAATTCTCCTCACTAATAGTTCCAGAGAACATAAAGTCACAATTTCCAGGAGGAATAATAGTTGTGCTTTTCTCTCTTTGACAATAAATCTGTTAGAGGTATTAAAGTAAGAGGCAGTAGTAATTCGGTTAATTATTTACAGAAGTCAGATAGGTGGGAGAGTCAGTGAAGGGTCTGTGGCTGCCCTTGAGCATAAAAGTAACCTCTGGGCCCAGAGGGTTTGGATATTTTTCCTCCCTTTCATGTCACACTTAATGTTGTAATAGTGTACCAATAGTATGTACCCTGTTCCCTCCTGTCCTCTTCTGCACCATGTTTCCAAGTGCTGTGAAACTGGAGTGGTACACTCAGATTTGAGGTGGTCCATGCAAGCAGGCAGTGGAAGTCTGTGGGTCTGGGGATTTCTGCAGTCTCTGCAGCATGGAGCAGCTTCCCACTGCCAGAGGACAGGATTAGATGAGATATTGGGAGGAAATTCTCCCCTGGGGGGCTGGTGAGACCCTGGCACAGGTTGCCCAGAGCAGCTGTGGCTGCCTCATCCATAGAGGTATCCAAGGCCAGGCTGGACAAGGCTTGGAGCAACCTAGAGGAGGGTGTCCATACCCGGGGGAAGAGGACCTGGGGGAAGAGAAGAAGCTTCTGAGGATGTTTCTTAGGAGCTCTGAATGTAGCTTGAGCAGAATCACTAGGGATGATTGCAGGCTGCTCCGCCAAATAGGGATTTACTTTTCACTTAGGTCTTGGACTTACTAACCAAGTTAGGGACCTAATTAGGAACCAGCTAAATTAGTGTCTTTTTCTTCTGCTGCTTCTGGATGTAGATTTTCATTTGTCTTTGAGTATTTGTGATTTGATGATGAAGATTCTTCGTGGGGTTTTTTTCCATTGCTTAGGACAGAAAGGAAGTTCAGGGCCAACCCATGGTGAAACTGTGTTCTGATCTTCCGTATTGCCTCACAACACAGAGCAAATATCTCAGACTTTACTTAAAAATCATGTTGTTGAACGTGAAAAATTCATCTGGTGCTTCTAGGCTGAGAGTAATTCCAGGTTTATCTCTTGCTTTCATTTGATCTGTGGCAAAACCTGTTTTGAAAACTCCTGAGAAATACCTTGGAGTGAAAGGGTAATTCATTATATTCTGTGACTTATGAAGAAATGCTGATTGATACCATCACAGATGGTGTAACTAGTAACATCATAGAATTTGTTGATTTTCAGCAAAAGCCCTGTATTCCATAGATCTATGATAGCAATTAAAATCCAGCTCACAAAACAATTATTACTTTATTTATTTACTTTTTGAATGCTTAGTTCTAACCAACAGACAGTGAGTATCCAGAAACCACATAATTAATTTTGGGAACTGTTTTAAATAGTTTATCTTGAATAGTCCTTGAAAATGGACTACCAAATCCCTGGATTCTGCTCAGGTTCTTCCATAGCTAAGTCCATGTTCTTTTTATCCCTGATCACAAGTGAATTTGCAAACAGATGCATTTGAGCCTCTGCTTTGGTATTTTAATGGTATTTTTCAATTTGCTTTTATGGGGTTGATTCTTGATTTATTTCAAGCCCCTTTTCTTAATCGGAGTTTTCCCTGCCAAGAATAAGTAACAATATATTTTCATTACTTCCAGCACTTCAAAGCTTCCAAGTTTCTGATGCTGAGAACATTTACTACTAGAAGTAAAAATCAGTCTTCCTTTAGTTAACAGTGCTCTTTAATAGGGAACACGAGGGGCGATAAATCAATTAAAAGTATCTGTTCTTTGAGGGCTCACGCAGTACTGTGCCATGTTGTGGGGGTTGATGAAATACTTGGTTTAATTGGAGGAAGGCTGATAAAATTCTGACCACCTCAGATCTGCTTTGTTTGCTCTTTGTCAAACATGCTTTTTTTTTTTTTTTGCTGGCGAGACAGCATCATCATTCATATTTATTTTTTTACATCTGAAGTTTGTCAGGCTGGTTGGAAAAATAGGACAACGAAAGCCATCTGGGCATCCCATCCACTTCCATTTGGAAACATTTGCATCGTTATTAGGAACATCTCACCAGCACTGCAGTGAGCAGATGTGTTCTCTTTCCATCTCCAGGCTCACTTAGAATTTCTGATAGTGAGAGAAATCCGATAGGCACTAAACCCCAAATGCCTGTTTCTTGATCGGGCTCTCTAATACCACTTATTTAGGATGTTTGTTCCTGTGTAAAGAAGAAACTTGTGGCACTAGAGGGAGGAAGTGATGGAGAAAAGCCAGCAATGTCTCCTGCAGGTCATTCTCCGTCTGTATCAGTAGGATTTAAAGCTGAGCACTTGTATGCTTGAGCCTTTGCTACACAGGTGGACTCCCAGCTGTTCATCAGATGTAAGGCTCCATGGAAATCCAGAGTTCTCTTCCTCCAGCTGCCCTGTCTCCATTCTTAAAGCCTTAAGAAATTAGACTTTAAACTTCTTTAAAGAGAAAGAACTCCCTGCGTTGAATTTCACATCCCTTTTCTGAACCTCACAGGTGATGGCACAATGTACAGGTGTTCCAGCTGCCAGTAGTTCCATATAGCTCCATATTTTGTAGTGCCTGTACAAGTTCACAATGAGAGTGGTGGGCCACTGACACAGATCAAAGATAGGATTGTGTCTACAGGGAAGCCGAGGCAGAAGCTGGAAAGCCAGGGAGAAACTGTAAAGCTGCCTTGCTGGACAGTGAGTTCCCTCAGGTGCTTTTCTGGAAGAGCAGACCTGGACAACCAAGAGCATCTGTGAAGCCTTTTAGGTACTTGGGACAAAATAAGCTGCTTTCAGCATCTTCTGTGAAGGTTTGTTTGGGATGGTGGTCATATTTACAGCTTGAGTGGGATATTTAAAGACACCGCAGGTTATTGCCCCAACTGGAAGTGGGTAAGTTGATGCGCACAGTTTGGAAGTGGCTGTTCCACAGTGGCAGAACTTCCATCCAAATCACACTTCCCAAATCCCAAGCAGATGCTCTTCTTGCTAATGACTGGGATGTTACATTTTTTTGGGACTTTCAGGTCAGCAGTACAGTGATCTTTCTGCTCGGTTGGGTTTTTGAAGCTGTTTGTTGTCCCAACACGAGACTCGCTTTGCGCAGATCAGCCTGGGGTTTTGGGACACCCCCTTCCTCTGGGGATGTGGTATCTGGGTAGAAAGGCCTCGTGCATATTTTTGCTGTTATCTTGGACACTCTCGTGGTCCATGGACTGTTGGGAAATAGCTTGGGCTTGGAGACATTTGTTGCTCTTGGAATACTGACTTACAGTGCATTCATGGAAAAACAAGCAGGAACCTGAGTTCAACAGCATTCAGTGACAGTTTATAGTTGGAGCTTTTCCTTTATGTTTATGCCAGTGGAATTTTGAGAAATGGCTGAAATTCCATGTGGCGAGAAAGAGAGGCTTATTATCCGTGACTAATGCTTGGATACACTTTTTAAAATTGGAATTATTTGCTGTCGTGCCACTTCTAGTCTTCTGCTATATTGGTTGATTCTGTTGTCTCCTAATTTTGAACAACCTTTCTCCCACCTTGGACTGGCACTCTCTCATCACTCCCACTGCCATCCTCCTTTGGGAGTTGAGCCACTGCAACCACATGGTCAAACTGGGATCCAGAGCTGGGATAAGCTCTCTTTTGTGTTAGTTAGGGATTGAATCTAAGATGAAGTCTGCATTTTCAGATGAGAATATTGAAAATTGTATCCTCGATTGATTTTGGTGCGTTGGATTGTCTTTCTTGCTGCATTTTCTGCAACACAAATGATATTTGACTAAGCATTTCTTCTTTGTAATTCTAAGTCATTCAATTTATTGATTAGCTTAAGAGGTCCTTTGGTGTGTCTAAACTGAACTCTAGGGTGTTTTCCCTCCTTTTGCAGAGGAGATCTGTCTCTTCTTGTAATATTTCTAGTCAGACCCATTGTATATTCAACGGAAAATTCTTCCTAAATCTTCCCCCCCCTCGGGTTCTTCTCCTTTTTTATTATTATGCTTTTTCTCGCCGTCTCTGTTAGCTCTCCACCAGACTGGAGGGCTCATTAAAGCAACACTGTGCAGGAAATGGAGAGAGGTGCAAGAATGGAACTCTGCTCGCCAAAGAGGGAAAGTTGGCAGCTATCCTCTCACAGGAAAATTCCTTGGATTCAAGAAGTAGTTTCATTGAGAGAGTGTGCTACTGAAGGGGCATGAAGCACTTCGTGAAGTGTCATTCCACAAATAAACGGCATTTTGGATACTCACACATTGTGATGAGGTTCTAGCAATAATGTTCCAATCTATCTGAATGAATTTGGATATAGGAGTTGGAAATTTATGTTTTGTCTGAGTGGTCTTGAGTGTTAGGAGGGAGAAGGTGGGTTCTGGATGGAAAGAAGTACTAATTCCCTATGGAAGATGCTTCCAGCAGACCTCACCTCCCATGGCAGACTGCAGGGATGAACCTTGCCGAAAAACTCCCTGTCCTTAGTCACAGCTTTTCAAGAGAAATAATCCTGTCTTTCAGGTCAGAATGGGAGAATTTATGATTATGACTCTGTGCTTTTTTGGATGCGATCAGGACGGGGAAAAGGAGAGGGGAATGATCAAAATATCCTGTGTGGAAACAGTGTAAGTTAGATTCATAACACATCTGTGCGAGGTGCAGGCAAGGCTGGCCCGCTCGTAGGAATTTGGTGAGGTGGAAAGGAAAAAAAAGTGCTTTGTTGTGAAAGAGTCTATATGAAAAAAGGAGAGTATAAAGGGGGGTGGGTCCATAATGAAAAAAATCTGTCAGTTTCTGAGGACCAGTGTTTGGGCCTTGCAGAAAACTCTTCCCCGCCCTGAATGGCGACAGGAAAGCACAGGTGGGACTCTCGTGTTTGCAAACCAGTTCTGTGGTGGGACAGTGAAAATCAACCCTCCCAAGCTGCCTGTTTGCTGGGTTTTTTCACTAAAAATAGTGTGATGTCAGTATGTCTGTAATGTCAGGCTGTGTGGTTTTCATAAGTGTATCACACTTACTCCAAGTAATTATAGCCAAAGCTGTGGGTAGATGAGGTTCTGCTCCGTAAAGAATTGTGAGGATTGAGAGCTGGCTTTTACTTCAGGACTGTTCTCTCCATGTCAGCCCTTCCACTTTTAAAATCCTCCCTTCCAGAAAATGCTTGACTAGAAGACAGCAGAGGCTTTGACTGACTTTGTGATTTCACAAAATCTGCTTGTGTGACATTGAATACTGTTTTTCGACGAAGAATCAGAATTTGTCAACCCAGCACAGCTAGCTGGAATATATTTATAATCACTCATGTCATGTATTTTTTTCCTCCAAAAAACTTACTCCATAATCATTAATTCAGCCAGTTCTTATGTACAAGTTAATTAAAAAAATAAGAATTTCAGCTTGAGATAGGGCAAATGAAACTCTGCAAAACTTCCAGTTTACATACCTTAATGCCTAAATATTGTAATTCGGTGTATGTATGTAAATTTAGTGTATGTGTATCATAGGATTTTGGAATCCTGGGATGTTCTGGATGGGAAGGGACTTGTCCTGTATACAGACATAGCTCTGCTGCTGCCTGGCAGTCAGCTGCAGCAGTGGAGGAGCCCTGCCTTGGATGTGGCTGGTGTCACTGCAGGTGCACAGGCTCATCAGAAGGCTGGGCTCCAAAACCCAGCTGCTGGACTTTGTCCTGTCAGAAGGTTGGAATCCACTTAGTGCCAACTGAGCAATTAAGGACAATTATGCTTTCAGCTACATTAACGAGTAACGGGGGAGGAAGACTTTGGAAGGAAGGGAACTGCTGTCGCACACCCGCACACTTTGTGACTCACTATCACTGGAAGGGCGTTTGAAGTTCTCTTTGTCTTGGTCATATGGGCTGCATAAATATTTTCCCACATTTTTTTCCAGTTTTACACACTCAGTTATTCCTTTTATGTGAGTGATTACTGTGAATTCCATTCTTCAGTCTCCTTTAAACACTGATCTCAGCAGAAGCCATGGGATAGCTGAGTCTGCCCATGGTGTTCACACCCTTGGTTTCCACCTCTGCCAGTGCCCATGCAAGGGAATCACACTGAGGGTGTTGAAGAATAATTTTGCTTTTTATACCTGTAGAGAAGTTTGTTCAGTTTAGAATGGAGCCAGGCCCTGCTATTCTTCCTGTTCTGTGTCTTCTGTGAACATGTGAGAGGTGGAAAGAAGTGGCTTAAGGCCCAATAAATTCAGAAATCTCCTTTGATTTCTTTATGTGCAAATCTTCTGGCTTTGGTACTTGGACAGAGCTTTGTCTCTTCCCTCCTCTATTTCTCATTTGGCCTTTTAGACTTCAGGTGTCAAGTAGTTGGACTTGAGACTCTTAGAGGTCCTTTCCAACCTTAACAATTCTATGATTCTGTGTTTTATTGTAACAGGTCACATGTTCCCTCCAGCCAGTGACCTCTAGATGGTTTATCCAGATTCTGGAGCTCCATCACACAGACATGCCAGGGGAGGGCTGCCAAGGCAGCAGGCAGGACCCAGATCCCAGTGTTAACTGGTCCTTAATTTGTTGTGGTAGTGGTCTGCTCTGTCTCTCAGAGGTTCAGGAGAACTTGGAGCAAGTCAGTGGAGAAGCATGTTCGTGTCTCTTTCCTTTTACAGAAAAAAAGCATTCAAAACACATATTTGCTTTTGCCATCACAGTGTCCTTCAGCATTTTTGGGGTAGCAGGTTGCTGTGCCCCACCTTCTCACCACAGGCCTTCTTCCCTTGGATTTTTGCAATGTGTTTTCACTATTGGTCATTACTCTAATGGGAAAGCTTAGCTGCCTCAGCCGCTTGTGGCTCTGCTCTCCAACTAGACAGCAGTTCTGGCTCAGGCCAGGTGGGTAATGCAGAGCCCTTCTCACAAGCTCTTCGGCTTCTCCATAGGCAGGAGAATGCAAATCTGTCCTGAAAAAGAGCAAAGATTCTTTCCTGAGATTGCCTCTTGCATAGATCGTGGTGGGAGAGCTTTCCCCTTTGCATGGATCAGAGCAGCAGGCTTCCAGCGCAGGGATTTCACATCATTTGTGGGGCTGGTCCATTGCACACACTTAGGATATTTAGGTGAAGTATTAAATTGTACACTGGTGGCTTGTACAAGTCCTTCCTCAGCAGCTGTCAAGCTCCATCCCTCATCCCCAAGAGCTGGGGAGGGTGATGTGTCTGTGTGCTGTGTGAGCAAGGCACTGCCCTCTGCTTGGAATAATCCCTTTCTAAGGGAACCAGGCTCTGTCCCCATGTCCCGCTGTTGTGTCTGGACAGTGTAGCAGGCTTTGCTGACTTCCAGAGGCTTAGGGCAGATAAAGTGGTGATCAGAGGGTAATTGCTGTTGACAGTGGGCAGTGGGCTGCTCACTGATGAGAAGGGCTATGGCTGGGCCTGCAGAGGATCACCAGCCAGGCTGTGTCCTCTTGCACTCTTCCTGTGGCAGTAAAAGGTCCCACATGTTTAGGAACACATTCCTTCCACAGCTTTTAAAAAGAAGCAGCTGCATGTAAACACAGCTCTCCCTTTATCCCAAAGAAATGAACAACTCAAGGAGTAGTTAGTGCCCTCACTGTGGAAACTGCTCCCATTTGCCCCAGTCTTTGCCACTGAAAATTCATTTACTGTCTTTTCCAAGAAGCTGTGACTACCCCATCCCTGGAAGTGTCCAGTGCCGGATTGGATGGGGCTTGGAGCGACCTGGTCTAGTAGAAGATGTTCCTCCCCATGGTCAGGTGGTGGAAGGAGATGGGCTTTAAGCCACCTTCCACCCCAAACCATTCCATGGGTGTGTGAAATAGGAAACTTGGCTCCCGCCATGCTTTCAGACTGCTGGCATAAGCTGGGTCAGATGCCAAGAAGTAAGGAGTGAGAGAATTTTAAGGCCTGCTATAATGTCTTGGTTAACAAGCACTGGGGGGACTGCATCTCTGCCAAAGCAACTTCCTCCAGCATTGGAAGCTCATAGTAGTGTTCTGGTGCTGAAAATGACTGCTTAAAGAGTTTAGACCCTGGAATTCCTGTGAAGCCTGTTGGGGTCTCAGGGGAAGCTGCCCAAAAATGCAGACAGCTCAGGCCATCCAGCATTTCTTCTTCCAATAGGTTCTGAATTAGCAGATAAATTATGAATGCAACCTGTGCTTTCAGAATGTAGTGGGTACCCCCCTTTCTGGATTGCTCTGTAATTTACCGTGCATTATTCCAGTTAGGAATCCAAGGACGCTTTAAGCGTACTCCTTTGTGAAGTAAAAATGATTTTTGGGTTGATGTAATGATACATGAAGGCATGAGTGCTTTTAAGGTTGTTAATGCACAGCTCTCTCATGTTCCTGGGAGAATGTCTGACTTGGAAAGTCATGGATTTGATGCTCCTAAGAGCTGGAAACTTTGGGAGTGAGGCCTGGCCACTCTGAGCTGTAAAAAACGGCCCTCCCATACCCAAGCTGGGTTTGGTTCCAGCAGCCTGGGTACCCAGGTGTGCACCTCAGCAGTGGGCCAGGCTGCACATTGTTGCCGACTTACTTTTTCTCATCTGCAAACCAAATTTCAGAGCCTCTACAGATGTTTTTTTTCATACTTTTGGACATTGATACAGATGATGATTTTGCAAAATGGGACCTTTTTTTCCTTTTTATTTTTCACTTTTTATTGCAGTTGTGTTTAAAGGGCTCCATTGATATTGAAATGAAGAGCTTGGTGTGGTGTAAAGTGACAGAGGAATGGCTTTGCTTGGTTTATTATGTCTAATGTGTGACCCACAGGCTTCTACATGTCCTCTGTTTGCATGTAAACACCAGCAGAAGGTGTTGCCCAGGTCTCCTAAAATGCCAGACCCAAATGCTCAAGTCTTCCTCATATGTCCAAATAAATTATGGCCTTTACCCAATAGAATGTTCTCCTGGGATTAAAGTAGAAAAATTCCATTTATTACTATTCACGTCTCTAAGCTACATGCGTAAGTTGCTAAACTGAAGGAAGCGTGACAGCTTGTAATAATGTCTTGGTAAAAAAACTGGAATTGTCAAGAGGCTGTTTTTAATATATTTTCATATTTCAAAATTCAGGGTCAAAGCCAGACTCCAGCCCTACCTGTAATTAAGTCTTTTGAATAATGACATGTAGTAAAGATATATTTTTAACCTATTCTAAAAAAAAATCCATAAACAGAACTAACCACCAAATCACCTTTACCTTCAAAGTAAAATTATGATGGAATTCTTGCTATATATAGAGAGAGAGCCAAATAATTGAAGAAATAGGGAAGGCGAGGATTTCTTGCTACTAGGCAAGCAGTAATTCCAGGAGACATGGTTTGTAGTTCTAGGATAACTACCTATTGGCTAAGTTGGCTGTTAGGGCTAAAGCCCAGCTAAAAATAAGGTGCAGAGCAGATGAGCCAGGGCAAGGCCGGGCAAGTCCTGAGTCGGTGTTAAGCCAGCGCGGAGCTATGATCTGGTATTAGCAGTGGTGAGACGGGGTGCTGTGGGCTGTGCAGACAGCAGCCTCTGTGGCTTCTCTGCTTGTCCAGTGTTCTCCCTCAGCTTTTGATTATTAGAGGGCCGTATCTTTATTCCAAATGAGCTCGGTTTGATCCTGACCCTTATTCCTCTTCTTCTGATTGTATGTGAGAGCCTCACAGTGACATTTCCGCCAGCACCGTCCCTGCTAGATTTGCATAGATCTGAAAGCACTTTCCCCATGAATCAGGTGGGTGCAGAGCTGTTGCAGACTGTCCAGGGAGTGTGTCAGGCATGTTCTCCAGCACAGAGAACTCTGGAGCAGGCTGGCATTCGTCTTTGCTGTTTGTTTCTGCTCATGGGATAGGAAAAGAACAGTTAATAGTTGACCTAAATTCAGACCTATTTAATTATAGTTTCCTTAAGTTCTGGCTTTGTTCTCTCTGTGTTTGCTGCCAGGTAAGGATAACCTGCAGTCCTAGAAAGCCTCATGCCAGGGAGGGAAGTGATGACAAGAAAATTACAGGGTGAAATTCCAGCATGTTCTATTGGAAAAGTTTATCCTGAGTTGGCTCTAGACATAATTCAAATACATAGAGGATTATGCATTTCTACGTGGCTCCCTGAGTGTGCTGCTGGCATCAAGCCCTGGTGTAAATGAGGGCTAAGAGCTGTTTTTGCTGATGGTGCGTATGAGGGAAGAGCCTTCCCGTGATGTCAGAGCAAGGAATGTAGTGCAGGAAATCTTCCATCCTTCCCAGAATCACCCTGCAGCTGGAACTGCTCAGGTACCAGTGAAGGACATATTTCATGGAAGCAGTCGGCACTTCAGAATGCTTCCTTTGCTCTTTTAAGTGTAAGAACAAAGTAAGATGGGGTCTGTGTTTGTGGCATGGAGTTCATGCGTTTCATGACTAATCCTGCAGCCTCGGGATTCAGACCTTCCTTTAATCCCTGTTTGTTTGTAATTCTGCCAGTCACTGTCACTCCAAAGGTCCTGCTGGAAGAGAACATAAACAGAGGTAATTCTCCGAACTTAATCATCTCAGGAGGTCTGCGTATGAAGTCACAAGAACTTTTTCTCTCCTTTTTTTTCATTCCTTAGTGAAACTGTTATGAAAATTGAGCTGTGTCTGAACCTGGTTGCTGGCATTTTTATTTCCATTAGGAAATGCTTTAGTGTCTTTGTCCTCAGCTAACCCCTCCTCTGACACTGAAAACACCTTTATGAAAGGTGACACTGCCACCAAACCTTATCTGCCGCATCCCAAGACTCACAGGTGCAGCAGCACTTCCATCCTCGCGTGGTGGACAACATCTAGCTGAGGGGGACTGGGAAAGGATAGGTGAACAGTTGGACTCAGTGGTCAGAAGGGTCTTCTTTAACCTCAGTCACTCTGTGCCTTGTGGGTTGTTCCAAGTTTTTCTGGTTTGGTTTTAGTTAATGCTCAAGTGATTCTTCCATCTGCCCTGAGGGGAGTGTTAAATCCAGTGTTCTCGTTTGTAACTGCACTGTGTTTCTGCAGCAGCAGAGCTGGCTTGCTCTGTGTTATCAAAAGTTCCTAGATAATATTTATTTATTGTGAAATATCCCAGAGAGACACTCTGCAGGGGCTTCTGGAAGCACTTCATGGATACAGCCTTGAACATACAGTGAAACATTAAGTAAAACTGTGTATTTTTATGGCCAACTGGCTCCGTTGGGGTCACTGCAGAGACAAACTCTTCCCTCATCCCCCAAAAACAAACAAGCAGAAGTTTTGGCAGCTGTAAAGCACCACCAAACTCTCCTACAGAGACACTGACAATATTAAGGATCCAAATCGTGGAGTCAAGACTGCCAGTCCCAGTGTCAGTGCTCCACATGGGAAGGGTGTTTGGGGCAGGGACCTCAGGACAGGACACATTATTTTCATGTCACAAAACCTTTGTGGTAGTGGTACAAAGTCATTTGATGCTTCTGGAGTAAACGGCAATTTCAGGCAATTCTTCAAGAAAAGATAAAGCAGAATGTGCAACTTGCCAGAATTTTGTTTTTTAAGGACGTAATAAATCAAAGCACACGAGTTCCAGGACCTAATAAGAACATCCTGTCATCATATCTTAGCCCTGACGACCTGGGTGATTTCTGTTGCTGATCCCTCACAATTAGGCAGTACCGGCAGTGCCACAAAAATGTTGAATGTACACAATCTGTTGGAAATCAGTGAGAATTCTGTTGGAACTGTTTGGAATGTGCGTTTGAACGAAATTATTCTGTTTTTCATCGCTGGCTTTTCAAAAGGCACACTTCAAAATAAGGCTCAGGAGATGCCCACAGGATGGACTGGCCTAGTTTCCTTACCTGGCGAATAGGAGAATGGAATTTTTTTAGTAGCTGCAGAATACATCTGTCCCTGGGGACATTTTGTACATTAACACACTCTTTGGAAAGGGAATTAGATTGATCTCAGTTGGTTCCATACTGATTTTTCATTAGTTTAACTTAGAGTTAGTGAAGGTGTGGATCTTTCCTAGGTATTTTCCCTAGGTATATTCCTAGCTGTATATTGAGGAAAAGGCTAAATTAGGCAATTGAACATATATGAGGAGCATGGATGGATGGATGGATGGATGGATAAGAAGTGTACATACATATTTGAGGAATGCTTGTATCACTAGCACAGAATTCAGCCCATGGATTTTACAGTGTGAAATAAGATGGTAAGAATCTCCCATGTGAGTGATATTGAGGGTTCTCTTTAGGTACACAGAGGGTTGGTTGATAGCAGCATTGATGAAATTAGATTTGGGCAGATCACAGCTTTATTTAATAGCAAGGAAAGAGCTGTAATTCCATTATTTTAGAGTTACAGCCTAAACACATGCTGTAACCCAGAATAACCATTTCTCTTGGTACAAGAGCATGGGCTCATCTGTTCCTACAGGTAAGATTGGGATGTAAGTGATGCAGGTGACTAGCAAATTAAAAAAGGAAGAGATAACAAACCGGCTAATTCCAGAATGAGATTAGGACAGATTAGTCTGTCTAGCTCAAATCCCCAAACAGCCAGACTGGTTCTGTGTGTTTCTTCACCGTTGTCTCCTGTGTTGTCTTTATCCCAAGTGACAAGTGATCAGACAAGAGGAAATGGCCTCAAAATGGGCCATCTTGGGAAGGTTTAGGTTTGACATTAAAGAAAAGTTTTTACAGAAAGGGTTGTCCAGCCCTGACACAGGCTGCCCAGGGCAGTGATAGATTTCCCATCCCTAGAGGGATTTAAAAGCTGTGTGGATGCGGACATGGTTTAGTGGTGGCCTTGGCAGTGCTGGGGAAGAGCTGGACTCGATGGACTTAGATCCCATATGTTGTTTTAAGTGCTTGGCCATGGATGCAGACTGCATCCTCTGAAACACCAATCGGCAGTACCTGTAACCTGGAATTGAGCCTGACTGACTCTGAAGTGCTGCTTTATGGAAAACGGACAAGAGAATAGGTAAACCACTCCTGTGACCCAGGAGTTTTTGGACGGGGTGCAGTAATTAGGGAGAGGACCCAGCGTCTGACTTCCCAGCAAGGTATGGGAAATTGGCGCTGTGGGCACAGCAATGTCACAGCGTTCCAGCTGGATTTCCCTTGGATCCTGCACTTGGCAGCTTTGCCAGCTGGAGCGGTTTTTGGAATTGGAGTGGGGGTATGATTTTCCCACTGCTGCTGTCCCGAAGTTGGCATACCCGAGAGGGCCTGAGGACAGAGGAAGAGCTAGTTTGTGGACTTGCAGCCTCGGCATTCATGAATTCCAGCACAGAGGAGAAGGGCTGGAAGTTTGCCATCGTAGGGGAAAGTGCCCTGATACACCGTGAGCAGAAAGCAGGACTGTCCTCTTCTCACTGTCCATTGGATGCTGGTTGCTCTAGCTGGCTTCGTAGAGCAGGGAGATCCCTGTGTGTTTCTAGGAAGAGTGGGAGAACAGGGATGCTCCCAACTGTCACAGGGACACAGGAACTGTAGTACACAGCTCACTGTGTGCACCACGAGATGTTCCTCACTGATATTCATTGCTCAAAGACTGTTGGAGTACTGGTGTAGATTTGGGAAGAGCCAAGTATCCTACATCTGTGAGGTTTTATCTGTCAGAAATCCCTGGGCATGTTTTGTTTTGCTGCCATAAGTGGAAGTAACAGCTTTGGATTTTGTGTAGAGTAAGGACTGTGAAAAATTACATACTCCTGTGGTTGAATGAATTTTTTAATTGGTTTTCTGGTGATTTCTCCCAGCCCTACACCATGAGAATAATTTCTTCAGGGTTCCCGATGTATTTGGTCAGAGAAGTGGTGATTCTGCCAGTGAGGACACTTTGTGGGAGGATGTTTCTGCAATGGAAGTGGAATTCCATTGATCATATAATGGAATCACAGAATGGGTTGGGTTGGAAGGGACCTTAAAGACCACGCAGTTCCACTCCCCTGCCATGGGCAGGGACACTTTCCACTAGACCAGGTTGCTCCAAGCCCCGTCCAACCTGACATTGAACACTTCCAGGGATGGGACAGGAATTAGCACGCCACTGATAGCAGACTGTCCTTGCAGAGTCCCTCCTCACTGGCCTCGGAGCACTGAGTTCCCTGCACGGCCACATTGAGCAGCGGCTGAATGAGACCCTGCGGCGCCGCCGCCATGCGGGAGACGACGACCACAACATCGAGGTGCTGCTGGGGGTGGACGACTCTGTCGTCCGATTCCACGGCAAAGAACACGTCCAAAACTACCTCCTCACCCTCATGAACATCGTGAGTATTTTACAGAGCTCTGCACGGCTTGTGTGGGAGCTGGAATGGCTATTGGGAGCTCTTGTAGGAGCACTGGGTTTGGGAAAAATAGCAATGGGATCATTTTGACTGCTGCTGGAGAAGGTTTTCTGTTTTTAAGATGTCGGTTTAATTCATCTTTTTCACAGTAGGGCACATTGGAGGGTAATTCCAAGAACTTGGAAGTAGTTGAAAAACAGTAAGGAAAAAATGTAAACTTGATCCATTTCTAGTAAATCTGAACTTCTCCCACAACACAGTGGAGCAAAACTGATTAAAGCATAATATGTAGAGGAAGAAGTGTTCTAAACTCTCAATGGCTCTCTGACAGAGCAAACCTTCTGATAATACCAGTAGATCTGTCTTAGAAACCGTGGGATCATAAGGTTTTCCAGGAAAGGAAAACAATCTCTTTAGGGATGAAGATGAGGGACTAATTATTCCCATGATGATTCCCTTTAATAATGATTTTATGGATGTAGGAATGATTCTTGTATGTTTTAGACCCTTTTTATTCCTGGAATAATTTAAAAATGATTCCTTAAGCTTACAGATCATCTAAATTTGACAATTTAGAATCTGAGAGGAAAAAAACTTAATCCTGTTTGAATTTAACCCAACGAACGTGATGTTTTCCAGCATCACTCAGAAAATCATTTCCTTCTTCCCAAATACGTCGTGGAACATCAATGTTAAATTTCCATTGCAAATTATTGAAGAGTATTGCCTCTTTGGTATTAAAAACCTTTCAGTGAGCAGCAGGGTTGCTCCATGCCCCAAACCACTTCCATGTTTTTTACATGCCTGTGGCTCCATCTGCTGGCAGCAGCTGTGGGGCCAAAGCCAGGGTGAGCTGACACCTTGCTGGCCAGAGCCATTCAGAGAATGGGATAAAATGGTGTTATGGGGAAATCTTGAAGACTTGAAGCTTTAGGTCAACTCCAGGCTCCTTTCAGTCTCCAGGCAAGTCACTCCTGTGTCTAGAAAACTCCCCTGTTGTCTGTTGGCATAAGGGAAGTTGTGAACATTTATCCTGGCCCAGCCCTTCATGGGAGCAATGCTGTTGCATTAATGGGGAGAAAATAAGAGAGGAGTAACTGATCTTTGGGATGATCGCTTCACAGGACAGCCAGCCTGAGCTCTGTGCTCGTTCTCTGTCCCACTGCCCTGCTGACACTGCTCTCAGTCCAGGGATTTCAGGTTTAAACCACAGACTGAAATCCTCTTGCCAGGGCCCACAGTCTGGACAACTCCCAGTGACCTTTTTCCCTGAGGGGAAGTTCTGTTAGCCTGACTGAAAAATAAAACAACCCTCTAACTCCTGCTCAAACCCACCAGTCTCTGAACAGGGGTGTTTATTTCTCACCAATTGCCCATAATATAATATTTACTTTGTTTTTAGGGGAATGAGGAGCTTCATTGAGGACCTGCAGATGTTTCACACTTTGGTGCCAGGACATTTCTCGCCTTCCCAGACACAGGGAAGGGCCTCAAGAAGGACAACTTTGGGCCCATCTGCATAGTTCTGTTTTTCTAACTTCCCTTTCTCAAAGCCTCTTTTTAGTACAGAAGTGACCACAGAATTCTAACTGATCTTGAAAAATTAGGGCAGCAGTATAAGTTGCTCCTAAAAAAGTGCACTTCAAAACAAGAACCACTGGAAGTGTTCAAGGCCAGGTTGGACAAGACTTAGGGTCTAGTGTAAGGTGTTCCTGCCCTTGGCAGAGGGGTAGCATGAGATGAGCTTTAAAGTGCCTTCCAGCCCAAACCAGTCTGGGATTCTGTGATTTGCAGGGTTTGTACTTGAAGTCTTTTCTCCAATCTCCTTTTCTTTGAGCCCTGATCCATTTAACATGAGAGGAGGTTTGACATGTGCTTCCCAAAGTTCCATGTAAAGGGAGTATGTGATGACAGGAAGTGAATCTTCATTTTTCACTGAGTGGAAATGATCCAAGACTTGAATCCTCTTCTGAGTACTGTAGCGGTCCAAGCACTTGAAATAACATCTCCGTGCCCTTGGAAGTTCCCTTGGTATCATCAGTGGGTTTTTTTCTTTTTAAGTTTTCTTCTTTTTTTCCTCAGGTGAATGAAATTTACCATGACGAGTCCCTGGGTGTTCACATCAACGTTGTGTTGGTCCGAATGATCATGTTGGGGTACGCGAAGGTGAGTGAGCCACTTCTCCACCTTCATCTCCTGGGCAGAAAATCCCAACTTACCTGCATTTGCTGCCTTTAGGAGCCACTGGGTCTAACACGTTGCTCTCTCAGTCCATCAGCTTGATCGAAAGGGGGAACCCCTCGCGCAGCCTGGAGAACGTGTGCCGCTGGGCCTATCAGCAGCAGAAGTCAGACCCCAGCCACGCCGAGCACCACGACCATGCCATCTTCTTAACCAGGCAAGATTTTGGGCCCGCTGGTATGCAAGGTAATGCAGCTGACCTGGAGCAGAGCTCTGGGCTCGGTGTTTCTTGGCTGGCATCTGCCACAAAAGAGAAAAAAAATGGGAATTGCATTGTGAGCTCCTCGTCTTGTTTCTTCCTTTTCCAAAACCAAGGAGACCTTGCCATGAGTCCTTGCCATTTATATCCAACTGTAGATTGAACTTCTTTCTTGAGAGTTGTAAATAAATACTTTTTAACTCTCTTCAAACTCCTGTGTGTTCAGGGATCACTGGGAACCTCAATGCACGTGGCATTCCACTTCCCTTTATTTTATTGCATCTTTCACCACAGATTTCCATTTATAGACATCCCAGCCACTTTGACACCTGCATCCATCCTTTGGACTCAGGGAACTAATAATAATGGGCAGGAATTCCCAGAGTTTGGGGTGTGTCAGAGCAGGCACTGGTCAGGATGAGGAGCCAGGCAGGATGCCCTGACCTTAGAGCAACGCTAGCTTTTCCTGAGGAAGTTTTCTGGGGGTGGGGTCTCATTTAAAATCCACGTGTGGAGCACAAGACTCAGCCCTGATGTCTCTCCATAGGATATGCTCCTGTGACGGGCATGTGCCACCCAGTCCGGAGCTGCACCCTCAACCATGAGGACGGGTTTTCGTCAGCCTTTGTTGTTGCTCATGAGACTGGGCACGTGTAAGTGCAACTTTTACCATCAGATCACGCCAAAATGCTGTGCTGCACCTCCTGCTTGCTCCAAGGGGGTTGGGTTTCATGGCTTTATAGAAACTGTCCTGGTTTTATTTCCATCCCCCTGGGAATGCAGTAGTGGTTGAAGCAATGAAGAGACAAGTGGTGGAATAAAGGAAGTGGGGAGGGAGGGTGAACTTGTTTTCTCTGGGGTGAGGGAAAGGTCAGGGCACCTGGGAGGTCCGGGCAGTGGAGACAAGAGCTGGTTTGAGTGTCCTTCACTGCCTTCTCCCCAACCGCCTGTGCTGGTGGGTCAGATTTGGAACCTCTTCCATAGCTGTTTCCTTACGGTTGTTTCTGCAGTAGGTCTGAGGGGGGTTCTTTCTTCCAGGCTGGGCATGGAGCACGATGGGCAAGGGAACAGATGCGGGGACGAGACGGCGATGGGCAGTGTCATGGCCCCCTTGGTGCAGGCTGCCTTCCACCGCTACCACTGGTCCCGCTGCAGTGGCCAGGAGCTCAGGAGATACATCCAGTAAGGCCTTCCCGGTCCAGCTGGTCTCTCATCCCTCTTTTTTCAGACCCTCTTTCCCTTCAAATCTCTCTTAGAAAAGCTCCAACCCATGAATGCTGTGTCCTTACGTGGGGCTGTTCCATAGTCCATCCGCTGGGGATGGAAAGTCTCTGGAAAGACCCCTCTAATGCCAGCAGGATTTGGCATGGGCCTCAGAATCCCAGAATGGTTTGGGTTGGAAGGGACCTTAAAGCTCATCTCGTTCCAAATCCCCTGCCATGGACAGGGACACCTTCCACTAGACCAGGTTGCTCCAAGCAAGTCCCACCCAGGCTGGCCTTGAACACTTCCGGGGATGGGGCAGGAATTAGGAGTATACATCTTCTCATGGTATTTCTTTTCCGTGTCTCTTTTCATAGCTCTTACGACTGTCTTCTCGACGACCCTTTTGAGCATGACTGGCCCAAGCTTCCTGAGCTGCCAGGCATTAACTATTCCATGGACGAGCAGTGCCGCTTCGACTTTGGCGTGGGCTATAGGATGTGCACAGCAGTACGTCCCAGGCACCCGGGCAGAGACACACAGCAAGGGAGTGTGGCCTGATGGGAGAGCTGCAGTGTCCTAATCATTGGAGAGAAGTTAATGGAGTATTTAAAGAGACCTGTGAAGAGCTAAGGGATATTTATGGGGAAAACCAGTCCTCTGGGTCCTGTAGAAATAGTGGGAAAATGAGTGGCAGCATGGTCCACGTGGCACAGACTGGTGGAAGCAATCCCAAGAAAGAAAAGGAAAAAAAATCTCATTTTCATACCACTTCTGGGTGTCTTCTTTCCTCTTCTCACTAGCCCAAGGCTGGGGGATGCAGGACATAAGCACTGCCCTGAAGATGCTGAGCCCACTGGGGTGTGTGAGATGAAATCTACGGAGTGGGTTGGATCCTCATCCAAAAGTATAAATAAAATAAAAGATACAAGAAGTATTTACTTACCCAAAAAATATAAATAATTTCATGTTGAGCATTTCATCTCATGACTCTTGTGTGTTTCAGTTCCGAACCTTTGATCCATGCAAGCAGCTGTGGTGTAGCCATCCCGATAACCCCTACTTCTGCAAGACCAAGAAGGGACCTCCCCTCGATGGCACAGAGTGTGCCCCAGGAAAAGTGAGTCTGGGCTCTGCACCGCGGTTGTCTTGGGAATAAAAGCAACAGTTCCGTCCATCTGGGTTGAAGGGCACAGAGGGAAGCAGAGAATTGCGTGGCATTCCTGGGGTGAAGTGAGAACTTGGGGAAAACAGGAGCCTTGCTGTCCCAATGGGACATTCTGGGAGTTGTACAAGGTTTGCCATAGCACATTTTGGGCAAAGAGATTCCAGCTGAGGCACAACCTATTCTGTGACCTCTTTGTGATGTTTTTTGAGTTCATTCTCATCTACAAAGCTTCCATCAAGTGCCTTTAGGAATCCAGGGAAGCAGATGATGCTGTTACTGTGGGATGGCTGCTCAGAACTCGTTGTCCAGACACCCTGTGGCAAATGTTTGTGTAGGCTGAGGATTAGCGCCAGATTTTTCCCTTTAATATCCCCATTAGTGGGTGTCCTGCTGCCAATCCATTTTCAATTATAAAATTAGACTCAAATACCTGGGTTTTTTTAGTTAATTCCTTTTATTTTGAGATTCAGGAGAGCCACTTGTGTGCCCCAGGCAGCAGCAGAATGTTCCTGTACTGTACTTACAGATTTGATTTGGGGATTGTGTCTGTTCTCACCTGTTTTCCTGCCCCAATTCCCTCAGTGGTGCTACAAGGGTCACTGCATGTGGAAGAACACCAACCAGCTGAAGCAGGATGGACACTGGGGACCCTGGACCAAGTTTGGCTCCTGCTCACGGACCTGTGGAACTGGGGTTCGCTTCCGCACACGCCAGTGCAACAACCCAATGTAGGTGTGGGACTTGCACCCACCTGGGGGTCCTCAGAGGGGTCACTTGAAATGGCATTTAGGTTTTGGGTGGATGTTCTGTTCAAGCCCCTTGAAATGAGATCATTTTTGGAGAACCCAAGAATTCCTTGGAATTACAGAATCCCAGTTTGGTTTGGATTGGAAGGGACCTTAAAGTTCATCCAGTTCTGCCCCCTGCCATAGGGCAGGGACACCTTCCACTGTCCCAGGGTGCTCCAAGCCCCGTCCAGCCTGGCCTTGGACACTATAAGGGATCCACAGGCAGCCACAGCTTCTCTGGGCACCCTGTGCCAGGGCCTCCTCACCCTCCCAGGGAACAATTTCTCCCCGATGAGAATCTCTGCAATCTTTTCCTTTCACAGGCCCATTAATGGAGGTGACGATTGCGCCGGGGTCAATTTTGAGTTCCAGCTGTGCAGCACCGAGGAGTGTCCGAAGCACTTTGAGGATTTCAGGGCGCAGCAGTGCCAGCAGCGCAATTCCCACTTTGAGTTCCGGGGCAGCCGACACCACTGGCTGCCCTTCGAGCACCCCGACCGTGCGTCCTGCTCTGGGCCTTTAGTGACACTTGAAAGGGTTTGAAGCTGTTCCCCTTGGCCTGGATATCTCAGGGACAGGCCCAGAACTCCCAGAAAAGCAAATAAGTTGGTTCCCTCCCCACCCATCTATCTGTTTTGTCTGAAAATCAATAGTTTTGCCATAAATCCCAAATTTTAATACACAAATTCCCTGATCTGACTCAAATTTTTCCATTTTAGCCTCAAACTATCCATTTCCCCCCACCATTTATCCCTAAAACTGACAATTTTGACCCTAAATTAGCACATTATATCTAAAAATTAGCAGCCTTGTCCTAAATCCCTGATTTTAACCTGCAATTTCCCTACTCTGACCCAAATTTGCCCTTTTTACTGCCAAAGTCCCAATTTTCCTCCCGAACATGTCCCTTTATTCTGAAAGAGACATTTTTGCTGCAAAGTTGCATAATTTTGTCTCAAAATCGCACATCTTGCTCTAATTTCTCCATTTTCACCCCAAATCCCTCGTTTCCCCCCAAGCCACTCAGTTTATCTCTAAAATTCACTTTTATGACTTCACATTGCTTGTTTATTCCTAAAATGGATAAACAAACCCAAAATTGCCACATTATATCTCAAAAACACCAGTTTTGTCCTAAATCCCTGGGTTTCTGCCCAAACTTCCCCATTGTCCCCTAAACTGCCCATTTCCCCCCAAAATTCCCCACGATCCACACGTTCCCTCCCAAACCACTGCTCTGTCCCCATCCTCACCCCCAAATGTGCCTGTCCTTTCTCACTCCTTGCTCCACTGGTGAGATAGTTGATGGGAACACACCTGGATCCCTGTCCTCCATGCAGTCCTTTTTTTTTTCCTGGCTCCACAGCTCCCAAGAGATGTCACCTGTACTGCCAGTCCAGAGAAACCGGGGATGTGGCTCACATGAAGCAGCCGGTGCATGATGGGACTCGCTGCTCCTACAAGGATCCCTACAGTATCTGTGTCCGTGGGGAATGCGTGGTGAGTGGCAGCTTGTCCAGGGACACTCTGGGGACAACTCATGGGACCAGCTCATGGGCAGAAAGAGACTTCGCAGGTGTCTCCAAATTCTGTATTTGCAGCACCATATTCCTCTAATTGCTTGAGATTTAAATTAATTGAAGAACAGCAAAGACCCATTCCATGGAAATGTTCCACTTCTCTTCCACTGGTTGTTTCTTGTCATGGAATCCCAGACTGGTTTGGGCTGAAAGGGACCTTAAAGATCATCAATTCCAGCCCCCTGGATGACCTTCCACTAGCCCAGGTTGCTCCAAGCCCTGTCCAGCCTGGCCTTGGACACTTGCAGGGATCCAAGGGCAGCCACAGCTTCCCTGGGCAACCTGTGCCAGGGCCTCAGTACCCTAATAGGAAAGAATTCCCTCCTAATACCCAATCTTGCCCTTTTTTGTGCAGAAAGTGGGCTGTGACAAGGAAATTGGCTCCAGCAAGGCTGAGGACCAGTGCGGGGTCTGCGGCGGAGACGACTCCCACTGCCGGACGGTGAAGGGGACCTACACCCGCACTCCCAAAAAGCTCGGTAGGAATAACATCTGCCTACAGCTGGCTGGAGCTCCTGTTGGCTCGGGGGTTTGTGTCACATTCATGGACACAGGATAAAGCCATAATCATTCAAGCCTTGGGAATAGTGAACGTAACACCATCCCTTGAGGCCCATCTCTGAGCCTGTTCAGGATAGGCTGCTGTTCATCGGCCCCTGATTATGGATGGATATGGAAGTGATGGAGGTGTTCAGGGAACACTGATAGTTCTTCCCTAGCCTGGGTAATCTGGTCATTCAAAAAGCTAATTGACCTCCTTCTACAGGGAAACATGTCAGCAAGAGGTGCCAAAAAGAATTCAAGTTTCTAGAAAACAGTTTCTGCAAGTATCCAACTTAAAATTCTGCCCGGATTGTCCAGCTTCCGTGGACTGGTTGTCTTGCCCAGATGCATCCAAATCCGCTGTCAACGCATTTGTCTGTGATGTAGTTTATAATTTTTGCTTGTAAAGAGCATCTGGGTGACACCCAATCAGTGGAATGACCGGACTTGACTCTTGGGATACTAATTCCGGGTGTTCTGTTTAAGGGAAGACCAGAGGAGCCTTCCCTTTACCCAGAGATGCTCACAGTGTTTCCCTTTCTGGGACAAAGGAGGCTAAAAACATTCTGGGTAAGTGCAACAGCTTGTAGGGCGAGAGGCATCCATGGGAATGGCAGTTCCCATCTTCCTGTGGGCATGGGCAGGTAATGCCACACCAGGCAAAAATTTGATGTTCCCTGTGCTCTAAAAGCGATGGAGGGAAAGGTTGGGAATGCTGTTTGGCGCAGGCACTGTTCAGCCAGGACTATGATTTTCTCTATTCCTGGCTCTTTTGTTCCTTCACTTGTATTTTCTCAGGAGCTGTGAATATCAGAGGCAGGACATACTGCCAGTACATCCAGCAGTCCCAGAATCCAATGATTTTGCATAATTAAATCTGCAGCTTTTAAAAAGAAAATAACAGGAATATGAAAATCCCATATACTCAGAGAAATTATGGGGCTCTTGATTAAATCTTGATCTCTAAGTACCTGTGACTAATCTCTAGAAGGGATCCTAGTCTTCCTAATGGCAATGCTTCCTTAATTTTACACTAATTACCTCTGATTCGCACTGGTAAATAATTGAATTGAAACTAAGAATACTTTTCTTTGGGAACAACTTTTTACTTTCACTTCAGACATGACCATCTGACAGGGCAGTCAGTAAATTCCAATCCAACAACCTGGCTGAGAACTGATTTGGGAAAATAATGAACGAGACTTGTGCTTGTGTCCTCGTGTGCTGAGGAAAACAGGAAACATCTTTTTGTGTGAACTCTAGCTAGATCCTGCTTGGAGCAGCACGGCTGTAAATATTAGACTGATCCCAGGCGGGAAGTGGCAAATCTGTCTGTAGCTGGTGTCTCTTCTCTCTCTGGAAGAGAAGAGCCCAGGGAGGCCCTGTCCCACATGTTACAAAGCAATTGGCTCCATGTCCCCCGGCCCTGCTCGTCAGTTGTTGCTTGGTGCCCTCTCCTGCAAGCAGAGCTGGGCCGTGCTCTTCACTCCTGACCGTGGCCGTTGCTTTCTCTTTTCCTCCCTGCTGCCTCCACTGACCCTGCCCATGCCAAAGGGTACCTTAAGATGTTTGATATCCCTCCCGGGGCTCGACATGTGTTTATCCAAGAAGACGAGGCCTCTCCTCACTTCCTTGGTAAGTGTTTCACTGCTCAAGTTTGGTATGAGGCTTGAGAAGAAGCACAGGGTGCTCGTGCCGGAGAACCTGAGGGATGAGAGAATCCAATGAAGGGCTTGGGTAAATGTGGGCTTTTCAAATTGCGTGGTCAGGGTTTAGTCCTGGAGTCTTACAGCTCAGCAAACAAATACCTGCTCATTTGAATTCTCCAAAATATTAAACTGATCCAAATTTGCATGTTTACTAACCAAAGATTGTGATGACTCACATCGAAGTGGACACTGCCAGAGTGAATCAAATTCAGTATCTTTTAATTATTCCTATGGTGCATTGCAAAAAGCTAGATGGAATTAAAAATGAGAGTCCATCTTTTAATGGGTGTTGGAACTGGATGATCTTTAAGGTCCCTTCCAATCCAAACTATTCTGTGATTCCAATTTTTTAATGGATTGGCTTCTAATTGAAGCATCATCATCGTCTTAATCCCCCCTGTACTTGGCTGCTGAGGTGTGCTGTGGAAGCCCAAACCCAGGCAGTTCCACAGGACTCTGATTCCTCAGCTCTTCACTTACAGATTTTAGCATCTGGGACACACCTGTGTGCACAGAGGAAAGTAAAATTTGATGAAAATCTGTTATTTTCATAATCTGATGGAAATACCCCTCCCCGTGCCACCCCAATTGCTGCCAGTGCGGGGGAGGCACGACAGGCTCTGCTCTCACTCCTCCCAGCAATCAAGAACCAGGCTACAGGCCACTATATCCTGAATGGGAAAGGGGAGGAGGCCAGATCCCGATCCTTCATCGATCTGGGCGTGCAGTGGGAGTACAGCATCGAGGACGACACGGAAACGCTGCACACGGATGGGCCCCTGCACGATGCCGTGGTGGTGTTGGTGGGTGACGTGTCCAGCTCCGGGAACATGGGGCTTGGCCTTGGGAGGGGCCTTAAGGACCATCCCAGAGCCAAGACTTGGGTTTCTGTACTTTGCAGAGGAATCAACAACAGCGCTTTTTGTTTGCTTACTCATAGATCATTCCTCGGGAGAATGACACCAGATCCAGCCTGACTTACAAATACATCATCCACGAGGATTCGGTGCCGACCATCCACAGCAACAATGTGCTGCGGGAAGACACGGACACCTTCGAGTGGGCTTTGAAGAGCTGGTCCCAGTGCTCCAAACCCTGTGGTGGAGGTGAGCAGGGGATGAGGCACCTGTAACAAGAGACAAATTACCAAAAAATTGGGGGAACGGAATGGTTTAGAATTCCTGGCTTCCCTTTTGTAACAGCAGTTTGTTATTTTAGGGCTCATGCTTAAAATACCTGAAGTGCATGATTCCTCCCAGGTATCATACTTCCAGCCTAGGAAGGAAAAGGCTTCTTTAGGTGTTTAAATTCAGAGCCCAAGCCACTTTGGATGCCCAAACTCAGACACTGATGCTCCTGAGCATTCCCTGTACTCATGGTCTGTCCATGGCTCTTAAGCAAAGAATGGGCATTGCAAATACCAAAATACCTGTCCTGTAAACCCATTTAATAGGCCAGAAAACCCTATTTAAACCAAACATTCTAACAAGGACCTGATTCTCCTGATTTCTCTGACATGTTTCCCAGGGTTTCAGTACACCAAGTATGGGTGTCGCAGGAAGAGTGACAACAAGATGGTTCATCGAAGCTTCTGCGAAGGCAGCAAAAAGCCAAAGCCCATCCGTAGGATGTGCAACCTGCAGGAGTGCACAGAGCCCCTGTAAGTGCGGCTGGGCACGGAGAGCAGGGATTGCTCCTTGGGACAGGGTAGCCCCAGCCACCTTGGGTGGGATGAATTTGATAGGATGCCAACAGCTTTCCGGCCTGCAGTTCCGGAATATGGAGGGGAGTTTCTACCTGTATAACCATGGATACTGATCTGCTTGGGTGGTTGCAGTATATTTTTATATATAATAAAATCATGGATTGGGTTGGAAGGGACCTTAAAGCTCATCTCATTCCAAACCCCTGCCATGGGAAGGGAGTCCTTCCACTCAATGAGCTTGCTCCAGGGATGAGGCAGCCACAGCAGGACATGGTGTCTGACTCCATTTCCCTTCGCAGCTGGGCAGCAGATGAGTGGGAACACTGCACTAAAACCTGTGGGAATTCTGGCTACCAGCTCCGCACAGTGCGGTGCATCCAGCCTCTTCCGGATGGCACCAACCGCTCCGTCCATGCCAAGTTCTGCAGCGGGGATCGCCCCGAGAGCCGGCGGTCCTGCAACCGGGTGCCATGTCCCGCGCCGTGGAAAGCCGGGCCCTGGTCCCAGGTGGGTGGCAGCGGGTAGGGGCAGCACCGGCCTGTCCCAAAAGCCAGGGCTGGGACATGGGAATTTCTGCCAAGGGCTGTGACACACGATGCCTTGATCTGCGCCCTCTCTGTCCATCAGTGCTCGGTGACTTGCGGGGAAGGGACGGAGAGCCGGCAGGTCCTGTGCCGTGCCGGGGACCGGTGCGAGGGGGAACGGCCGGAGTCTGTGAGGTCTTGTAAACTCGCTCCCTGTGATGGTAAGAGAACGGCTGGAATGGCTGCAGTGGGGGGAATAATTCCTACCTGCAGAGCACTGTGCTGGCAGAGGGGTCACACACAGAGTTCAGCTTTTCTCCTGTGTTCAGTCCAGCAATCTCTGGATGTCACAGCTCCCCACACCGGGGTCTGTCCTGTAAATGTGCCCAAACAGGGTTTAACCACATTGGTCCAAACTCTGGCACAAACTGGGGCCAGAGGTGAAGGTCAATCCAAAGCAAACCCTGCTTGACCTCTAAATCCCAGGGTAAGTTCTATAAGCTGCCAAGTGAGGGAATAAAAATACATAAACATGGAACCAAGAGCATTAATGAGGTTCCTGGGAATCCATTACACTGTTTTCATAGAATTTTTAACAGGTTTGGAAGCTTGTTACGACAGCAATGCCTTTCTTCCTTTGGGCTGTTCACTCTGTAGGATTTGAGGTTTACTGGGGTGTTAACTCCCTCATGGTGGCTGGGACACTGCTCGGGAGCTGGTAAGAAAAGCAGAATCAGAGTCTTCCTTGGCAGGCAGAAGTGTTTTCCCCCAGACTGGACAGGTGGGATCTGCTTTGGCTCCTGTCTTCTGGCAGGGAAAGAATGTTTTTAGTTGATTTAGATTAGATTCCAGTAGTCTTATCTTCTGGCCATTCCTGGGGAGCTGATCTGCTCTCCCACCCCTTCTGCTCTGAACTCCCACCCAGCCAGTGCCAACTGTGGAGAAGAATTTGTACCAGCAGCAGCAGCAGCAGGACACAAGCACTCATACCCTGGAGAGGGAGTGGGGGACTGGCTTGTGCAGAATTCACCTGAGGAGTGCAAAAAGGGATTACATGAGTATAAGGCTCCTTATGGAACCTGCTGGAAGTAGAGAAGCACAACCCAAATCTCCACACTGTGGGTGGAGTCGGGAAAACTAAACCAGCACAAACGAATACCCCAAAATGAACCACGAGAGAATGGGGCCAAATAAGGGTCACTGTCACTATGGAAAGGCAAAAGGAATTGTTCCAATAACCCAGAATTTCATGCTGAGGCTGGAACAGCCTCTCACAGTGCCTCGTGGGGCATGGATATTCCCATGCAGAGCTGCTGCTTTCACACCAGGTTTGTCGGGAATCAGCAAGGGTTCTGAGGAAGCTCAGCAGGAACAGGACAAGGACAGGTTTAAGTCCAGAGAATTTGCTATTTATAACCTTTGTCTCCCAGCCCCACTGATGTCCCTGTTGGGGATTTTACTGAGTTCCTTGGAGTATTTTCACCAGCTCTGAGGTCAGGCTCCAGTTGATGTTTTAAAGCAGGAGAAGGTGGTGGTCAGATGTGCTTCTGGCCCATGGTGAGGCAGCCCCTGTGCCCAGGTGAGGACACCTCTCCCTGCAGAAATCTGATTTTGTTCCAAAGCTTCCCGAGGAGCCTCGGGAAGTTCTTTTTCCTGAGGAAAGGGATGCACATCCCTGCCTTCAGAGCACCTCAGGTGTGACCCACTGTTCAAGCTTTCCATCAGTTCTGCAGTTCCAGTTGGTCCCTGAAATACTCCAAACTTAATCCAAATAAAATTTCATCCAACTCTAACTTTTTTACTTCAAGGCATCTCTGAGGGCTGTTGCTTGGGGTTTAATTTCTGTCAGGGAAGATTGCCTTTGCTTTGACACTGCTGATGGATGATGTCCTCAGGCTGGAAGGGAAGGGATTCAGGGTGGGTAGGACATACCCAGTGTTTGTGTGGGAGCTCTGGGAGGTCGGCACTGGGACTTGCTGTCTGTGCTCTTCCAAAAATACAATGTGCCAACGTTTCCCAAGTGCCCATCAGTGGGTTCCTGTCCCCGGGATGTTTGTTTTGCAGATGAGCCCTGCCTGGGAGACAAATCCATCTTCTGCCAGATGGAAGTGCTGGCCCGATACTGCTCCATCCCTGGCTACCACAAGCTGTGCTGTGAATCCTGCAGCCGGAGAAGCAGCAGCAGCTTCCCACCACCCGGAGGGGCTGGGACTGAGGGGGATGCAGCACGGGATCTGGGCAACTTGACGAGGGCTCCGATGGTGCCCACGCCTGTGGTGCCTGCCCAGGCTCCGCTCCTGCCCAGGAGCAGCTCTCCAGGCCGGCTGCCTTTTGAAGCACAGCAGGCTGAGCAGCACATCCTGCCATCCAGGCCTGAGCCCAAAGGTGCCAGCATTCCGCACCAGAGAGCTCCTCTGGCTGGGAAGACTTCACGGCTGTTGGATTTCCTGCACCAGTCTGCTGCCAACAGCAGCAGCCTCAGCTCTGGTAGTGCCCCAGTGCTGGCCGCAGCTCTGCCTCTGGTGCCAGCTGAGAACACAGCAGCAGGGGTTCCTGCACCAGCCAGGACCTCTGGGAAGGATGAGGAGCGCATTGGGAAGAGATGGCCTCCGAGGGCCACCCCTGTGGAACGATGAGTGGGAAGGCTTGTGCAGAACAGCCATGGAAAGGGGCTGTTTGGCACTCCGTGTTTGAGTCCCTGACCTCTGGACACTGCGGAGCGCACTGCATGCCATGGGCAGGGCACTGCAGGGCACAGGTCATCCCTTGTAAATACAAAGGACAAGAAGTGCTGGTTCACTTTCTGGTGCTCCCGGCCTCCTCCTGCCCCTCATTCCCTGGCTGGCTGGGACACACAGAGGAAACACCAAAGGAACATTGCTGGCAGTGAGTGGGAGTCCAGCTCTGGGTCCAAGAGTTAGCCCTAACCTCAGCACCCCCTGTGATTTTGGGCTCTAAACACCCCCATCGTACGAAATGCCCCACTGCAGGCAGAACCAGACATGGACACTCGATGAAACATTTGCCACAGACCGAATGATCCCTCAGGACTTGTTTATCCATAGAAACAGATGTTGCACAAGCATCATTGCAGCTGTTGGGTAAATGCAGGAAATGGGCTTTGTTGTAAGAGTTTTGTGCTCTCCCACAACTGTTTATGTGTGTTGTTCCATTGCCAGGTGCTAGCCATGGAGTTCTGCCCTATGAGCATTCCAAGGGCTGGTGCTTAAAGCAGCATTAGCATAAAAAGTGGACTCCATTTGCATAGGAATTTCATTGCTGGCACTAGGAAAGGGTTGGGGGTGTTTTGGGTGTCATG
>VZTN01012077.1:0-12153 GCA_013400515.1 Erpornis zantholeuca
GTCATTGTGATACCAGGAGTCATTGATACTGATTTCACAGGACAAATCAAAGTTATGGCCTATGCCCTACAACCACCAGTCACCATCCCTAAAGGAAACAGGATTGCTCAAATTGTTGCCCTGGAAATAGCTCTTCCACATCAGACACACCCACAAGAAAAGGATGAAAAGCANATACTGGCCATTGCAAGCATCTGTGATGCAGATTGTTGGTGTAGGAGGAATGAAAACACCTAAGACAAGAAGAGATGCAATAACTCTGATCTTCCAAGACGGACAGCATATCGTATGTCAGCCATACGTTATGCCACTACCCTCCACCTTGCCAGGACTTATAGGAAGAGACGTGTTATCCCAACTCAGAATGGTCTTAACCATCGATCAGCATTTATCCTGATGGTCACTGCCCAGCAGCCACCCATACAGAAGATCACCTGGACTGTTGATACACCTACATGGGAAGAGCAGTGGCCTTTGACAAAAGACAGGCTGCAAATAGCTGAACAATTAGTGAAGGAGCAACTTGAAGCGGGACACATTAAACCATCCATGAGCCTGTGGAACACTCCAATCTCTGTAATACCTAAGAAATCTGGAAAATGGCATCTTCTGCAAGATTTAAGAAAAGTCAACGATCAGATGCAATCTATGGGAGCCCTTCAACCAGGAATGCCAACACCCACCATGATCCCAGAGAATTGCCACATTGTCATAATAGATTTAAAGGACTGTTTCTTTACAATTCCATTACTTCCTGAAGACACTCAGAGATTTGCTTTCACCCTGCCATCTATTAATAGAGCAGGTCCAACTCAACGTTTTGAGTGGACTGTCTTACCACAGGCGAAATGCCCCCACTATGTGTCAGCTGTATGTCAATCGGGCCCTACGTCCCATTCGTCAGAGGTTTGACTCGGCAATCATCTATCATTATATGGATGACATCCTGATTGCCACCAAGCAACTTCTGAATGAAACTGAACTAAATTGGATTACTGAACATTTGAGTGAAAAAGGCCTTGTGGTAGCCCCAGAAAAAATACAAAGAAGTGCACCTTATCTTATCAGATGCACAGATAAGACCCCAGAAGATTGTACTACACTCAGAAATTCAAACATTGCATGATGCACAAAAGTTACTGGGAGACCTGCAATGGGTTCGAAACATCATCGGAATCACCAATGAAGATCTGCTTCCATTTTTGACATGGCTGCAAGGAACAGAAGCCAACAGCCCTCGAAACTTCTGTTCACCAGAACAGAAAAAGGCACTTGAAGAAGTATCCATCAAATTACAACACGGATGGAGCGCACGCCATCTTGAAGGATGTCCGTTTTCTCTATGAATCGTCAATGCAAGCTCTAGTCCTCTTGCCATCGTGATCCAATGGCAAAAGAAAAAGGGCGAGAAATCTCCTGGAGGAGAATCAGCGAGAATACTAGAACGGATCTTTTTGGCTGTGCAACCAAAGTTTCGTTTGATGAGATCAGAGGCCATTGCAGCTCTGACCCGAAAAGGATGTTCAAGAGTCATAGAAATAGAAGGACAAGAGCCAGTGGACATAAGTGTTCCAGTCAGAAATGAAGATTTAGAATGGCAGTAAAGGAATTCTATTGAAATGGAGGAAGCATTCCTAGGTTATTCTGGTCTGGTTCATAACAAGTACCCTAAGGGACCACTGTGGCAACTGATTGGACAGACAAATGGTTAGAAAAACCTCTGTGTGTTAACCAACCAGTAGAAGGAAGAACTGTTTTCACAGATGCAGGAAGAAAGACAAATAGAGCAGTGTGTGTATGGCAACAACATGATGCATGGCAACAGCACGACATTCAAGGTGAAGTGGGAGATAGCCTGCAAACCCTTGAATTGAAAGCCATGTATTGGGCTTTGCAGAACTGGAGCAAAGAATGCTACTGTAAAAGAAAACAGACCACAAGCCATCCCTGGGTTACAGATGTACCATAAAAATATGAAAACGGGAATGGGAAGGACCGAGTCCAGTACTGTTTAATGGCAGAGGGTATATGTGTGTTTCTACAGGAACTGGACCAGTGTGGGTGCCTGGCCGATTCACACGTGCGTGTCCTGAGAAGGCCAAGGACAGAGAGCATGAGTAAGGCTGTGCCTGTCACTGGATGCTGTGCCCAGAGGCTTATGAAAGGCATCAATAGAGGCTCTGCCTTTGTCTAGAACCGTTGTTAAAGCAATTTCCAGGTGATCGTGTCGTATGCCTGCGGAACATTCACGATCATAATAGCTTACAAGAAATATTAGAAGAATTCAGGGGTGAACCTGAGATCCCTGAAGCTACAGCTCTCAGCTTGAAACTGCTTGTGACCTGCACAACGCTGGATGTAGACCTTGAGTATTAGTAGAACGTAGAGGTTTTAGAGTTAAGACTTGGAGAATAGTACGAAGACAAAATAGACAAAAATTCTGCAATTCTTGTGTAAACTGCGATCATTGTTTTTCTGCTATAGATTTTATTCCTATTGAAAATGCTTTAGCTTCATTCTTAGGGCCTAAACATCAGCGACCACCTCCAGTGCCACCACTTAGAGGTCCCTGGCTTAGTCAATAAAATCTTAATTATGACATCTCACTTATCAAAGATTGTTGGCAATGCATTATCGCTTTGATACAATTTCAGTTGCAAAAGGAACTTGCTAAAAATAACTTAGTTTCACAGAATCATATTAAAGTGCCTGAAAGTCATTGCATAGCAGAGACAATGGGAGGAAGAGAAAGCTTACTGGGTGCAGTGCCCACAGCAAGAAAATTAAAGGTGCTAGTCATTTTTATGACCCTTACAGTTCATGCCACCTGGGACAACAGTGATGTTCTCCATGTCGAACCTAGGCAGAACATTTGGATCACATGGGCCAACCAGTCAGGAGTGACAGATTTCTGTCTCAATTTACAAAGCGCAAATAATCCATTTTGAACGTGCCTGTTAAGCATTCCACCTTGATAGTTTTGAAGAATTTGCAGGATATGTGCAGAATGCAAATCTCCCTAGCATGGCTACAGAGCAGGCATGTAAGCAAAAATATAAAACAGCTCAGTGGTGTACTCAATCTTGAGGAATGGATGTTGGCAGAGGAGAGTTAACTTTGGCCATTGCTAATAGCTTAAATAGAATGGCAATAGACCCACAATAATTGGATTTGTTAGTATCTGTCCCAAGGAATTATTGTGTGTTTTTCCAAACTGGCTCTGAGTTCCCCGGACCCAAGGCTACGTGGTTGATTCCAGACAAATCTACTGCTATTTACCCCAGTTATTACAAGCCGAACAGCAGCTCCACCAAGACTTGTAAGGAGCAAGTAAGAGTATGTGAAAATTAATGACACCCCAAAAGGTTACCTCCTGGAATCTTTCTGATTTGTGGTGATTGTGCATGGCAATCAGTCCCCCATAGAGCTTTTGGAGGTCCATGTTATATCGGCAAATTGGCTATGTACACACCCAGAATGAGTAGAATAAAAAATATCACTCACTTGAGGAGAGGCAAAAGGTCTATTCGGTGTTTTAATAAGAATTGCAAAGACAACGTAAAATTAATGGGTCTGGGAGGTCGCATTGCATTGTCACTTTTAGTACCAAGTGGTATGGCTGCAAGTAATGCCAGAAATTTAGCCACCTTGGCCTGCTGAGGAGAAAAACAGTTCAATTTGACTTCAGAAATTATTTCAGACTTAGTCTCTGATGTAGATAGTATACAGCATGCTACATTGCAAAATCGAGCAGCAATCAATTTTCTGTTGTTGGCACAGGGATATGGCTGTGAGGAGTTTGAAGGGATGTGCTGTATGAATCTGTCAAGCCACTCAAACTCCATTCATAAGAAACTGAAACAATTGGAAGATAATATGAACAAGATAACAACAGGAAACAGTCCATTAGACAAATGGTTCAATTCATGGGGGATTAGAGGTTGGTGGAAAGAGATAGTTCGGTTTGGAATTATGATCGTGTCTCTTGTGTTAGTTGTGCTAATAGTACTGCCTTGCTTGCTTCAGTGTATACAACACTCATTGCAACATTTTCATATACATGAACATATACAACATTTTCATTGCAAATGCAATGAAATCAGTCTGGGTTGTGCAAAAAGAAAAATGGGGAGTTGTAGAGGAATTCTTACAGGAAAATGGGCATTTGGTTTATAATGCAGCTGACAGGAGCGAACACATATAGTTGGGAAAATTCAGTGAGAACCAGGATGGGAAAGTCACAAGAAAAGAAACATGAAATGATGCAAATAACCTCCAGATACTGAACAAGAACAAGATAGACAACGGAAAAGCACAAGATGATATACAAGGCCTAGAACAGGACAGCTTCAAGAGAACACATAGAGAAACAGTATAGCTAAAGTTTGGAAAGCAAATGCTTTGTCTGTACAAGCTGACTACATGCTTGCAAGCACCAAGGTAACAGGATAAAACACCAGCTATTCGGGCAATAAATGGAGAATGGCATATCATCGCATCGGTGTAGTGTCATTATTTGGTGGCTCTCCAAATTATTTTGTTATTTTATGACCCCAATCCCTCTTTAGGAAGGAGCCTTTTAGAAATAATTACTAGTAAAAAATACTATGAAGTGCTGTATTCTCACACAGAAGTAGTAAAAGCAAATTCTAACAAAGCTTAGACATTTCAGCTTGCTGATAAAAAACAGTCAGAACTTCTAGGATAGAGCTCAATGTTCATAATGGATAATACTGTCATTCTGTTTCCACTGAATTGTGGTTATCAATGATGTTTGACATTCAGTTTTCAATCTTTTATCAAGTCAGTATGGCAACTCCTTGCTCTTGAAGGTTAGGATTTTTCCTTTTTTTTCTTTTTTGTTTCTCACAGGGAATTTTCTCCCATGTGTTGCCTAAGAGAGAATAACTATGACACTTTAGAGACCAAAGACATGGCTAGGAGGAGGAGGAAGGGGAAGGGTGCAGTGTGCTACCATCTCTTACCTGGGTGGCTTTCTCCTGGGAAGATATACAGAGATACCATAAGATTTTGGCTAGAGGGTGAAGGGCTGGGCTTGGCCCTTGCTCGCTCTCCCACTCTCAGGATCAGAGGGGAAATGGTCATGGTCTTAGTGCAGGGCTGCTGCTGCAGGGAGAATTTGCCACCACTACGGAGTTCTGTCCTGCACTGGGTGAGCTGTTGCTCCTTACCATGGGTGAGCCGTAAGAGCGGCCATTGAAGTGGGACCTTTTCAACACCTCATCTCACTAGAAAGGACCTTCACCATTTGCTCAGGTGCCTCAAGGGAAAACCTGGGACCCCCTCCAGAGGGAGCATCCCCCATCTGCTTGTGGGAGGCCAGCTGCCACTGCCCAGCCCCACTGTTTTCAGCTTCAGGCTTTTTTTTTTTGCTACACTCGGGATACCCTGCTACAGCTTCAGAATTTTTGCTACACTTTGTTTGCCACCCTGGGTGTGCTTGCCTCTACTGTTCCAGCCTGCTGCTCTGAGGCTCCTGCCTACAGCTCATTTCGCCATCTGGACTGGCAGCAGGAGCGGCTGCCACCCAAGAGTTTGCAAATGAAACCCCTTTTCTATCTCTGTCGGCTGCGCCACCATTACCACATGGAGAGGTGGCTGAGCTCGCACCACAGCGCCCCCTGCGGCCGCAGGGGAATCACCGCACCTGCCCTGCCAGGAGCCAACAGCGCCCCCTGCCGGCTGTGGCTGAAACTGCAGCAAAGGGGAAAGGGCCTGAGGCCAAGAGAAGGTTGGGTTTCTGGTTTTTTTCTGTTTGTTGTTCCTGCTACTGTGGTAATTTGTTTGCCTTGTTATATAGATAGATAGACAGATAGACAGAGAGACAAATAGAATGACTAATTAGTCAAGAACTGTTACTCTTTTTCCCATATCTTTGTCTGAAAGCCCCTTAATTTCAAAGTTAGAATCATTTGATGGTGAGAGGGTCACATTTTCCATTCCAAGGGAGTTCCCCGCCTTCCTTGGCCGACACTTGTCCTTTAAAACAGGACAGTGTACTGCCTAGGTCTTACACAATGCAACCAACTATCTGAAACCACATACACTGATGGGCGCAGAAGTCATGAGAGAGTAGTCAGAAAAAAAAATACTCATAGCAAAATTCTGAATGGAAGCTATGTGCTGATTGACTACTTTCTCTGAAAATCAGAAAGTAAGCCTCTTGTAAGAAATAATTGATTAAATTTGGTCTTGTTTTCATAATTTTTTAAAATATTCTGTAACAAATGCTAATAATTTCATTTCAGTTATTCAAATTCATAGAACATGGCAGTATGTTGATGTTAGGCTATTATATACTTTTGGCACTCCATATACTACTCTTTTCAACACTCAACACCCAAATGGCTGAGAGCTGAAATGCCAGTTTCCTGTTTTAAACGTAAGGCACACGTATGAAATTATTCATCTCCAAAAGAAGTTTAAAGAATCACTTACAACAGTCTCCAGAATCATTTAAATATCATAATTTCTGGAAACTCTAGTTCTATATAGCAGCTACCCAAGCAAATCTGCGAGCTACCAATGTTATCAACAAACCAACAACCAAAGATTCTTTCTTATACAACTGGTAGAATTCCATACTGCAAGTACTATTTGGAGAATCAAAGCTACTGAGCAAAGAGGGATCAATTACATCATCTTCTCTAACAAAAAGTACTTCTTTCTACTAAACTACTTTCTTTCTACTTTCTATCTTTCTACTAAACATCTTTCTACTAAATGTTTTGCTTCTATCGATATACCACCATTACTACGGTATTACTACTACTCATTATTGAATGTATATAGGTGATGAAATTCTTTAAAAGGTAATACCTTACTTACAAACTTAATTACCACAGTGTATTTTATCATCTTATTTCATAAAAAAACCCCAGAGTTCTGCATTTACCCAACATAGCACACAACACAGTGATTTTCAAATGCATATGTACCATTTTTACTCAAAATGGGAGATGCTCAGCCAACTGACCAACTTTTATTTACTAGAATTTCCAAAAATGTTTTGAAAAATCTCCAAGTCCTTCACAAAGCAGAGATTCTTCTCTCGGATTTAGTTATACACATTGCACACACTGAACCAAACATATGCTTGCATAAAGCCAAACATCAAGGTAACAACACAGATATTAGGACTAGATCCGTGATCTCCAGAAGAGACTATAAAATATGCTTAATAGATTGTAAACACTAATCAAAATTTTAAGTTAAAAGAAGGGACTATTACCCCACAAAAGTGCTTCTGGCAAAATAAAGCCCTTCAACACTGCTAGATTTAGACTGAATCTCTAAGTGTCTCCGATTTAAACAAATCTAGCAATGGGAAGAGTAAGACACAAGAGACCATGGAACTACTGATCTCATCTTGTGTGAAAGGAACTTGAAGATTTTCAAAAGTAACAAAAATCTAGTAATGAAACTGAACTGGGGGTATCTACAATAATGACTGAAAATCCATGGTATGCTTATACTTCTTATAATCCAGTGCAAAAAGTTTGCCTATAAATCTCTGTTGCTGTACAAATGTTATATATATATATATATGTGTGTGTGTGTGTGTATACACACACACAGGGGCTGATATACAGGAGGGCATATATACCTTATTCACTCAGATTTTTTTCTTTTCTGGCAGAACTGTGTGGTTTGTATTTCACCCACTTAACTTGATGTTTTCAACTTAAAACATGTCCTCCTGTGGGAAGAATGAGAAACTCAACCACTGGCGCAAATGTTTTGATTATATTTGGAGGTTTTTTAATTAATGGCAAGAACAATACCCCAGCTAGGCATCTGATTTAATAATCATCTTATTCTTAATTGGTTCATACAGCTGTTGTAGTCTCAACTTTGAATACATGTAGATCAATATCAAGAAGAGAGGCTAAAAAACATGCTTACCTTTTCTTCACATTTCCTGTGGCAGGCATACTTGCAAACTAAAACAAAAATAAACAAAATATATGACTAAAAGAGTAGGTGGATTGTCTCCTCCTTTTCTATAGATCAGCTTTCTACAAGAGATCTGGCCAAACTCAAATCTGTATATATAAAAGTATTTACATACTTCAAAACAGAACTAAATTAAAAGAAGACATGCATTCTGAAAGATTAGTTAATTACAGCAGTGTTATCACATTTGTGCATTTTATCAGCTCATGATACCATATGTCTGGTTAAACATCATGGACTGAATATCTTGATGCTTACCTTTAAAGCTTTACCTTTAAAGCTCCACCTATGGTAGAAGTCTTACCATTTAAATAACATAGTAAGATTAAATTCTTCCCAGTGTAACCTCTGAATCTTAGTCATATCAGCAGTCTCAGAAACCTAAGAAAAGAGGGTTGACTTCAAATTCACAGGCAACAAGTACTGGCCAGACTAATTTCTGATTATGAAGTTCAGGTTATACAGCATTGCAAACACTACTTTCAAGAGGTAAGCACTTGATCTCTTTTAAATTTCTTCTTCCTAAGAGCAGGAAAGGATGAATTGTACCAGCAATTTTAGATTCAGGAAACAGCACTTAACTTAAAAAGTAGCCAAATGAGCAGTTATGTAACTATGATGCAAAGCACAATAGCTAGAATCTGACGCAAGCGGGTTTTTATTTGGTTTTCATTTGCCCTTCCTTCTTTACTCTGAAATTTGCTTTAATTCCATGCAGGGTCTATCCTTTGGGTTACCATGAGCTAACTTGTATTTTAAATTCAGAAAAAATTTACTTATTCAATCTCCAAGATCAATAAGCTGCAGAATACCACAGAGATTTAACTGGAAGATTAACTGGGCGTAACATCATACCACTGGAGCTGAACACCATGCTTGTTTCTTCTTCCACAGCAGCCTGACCCAACAGGAAAGATACAACTACCAAGGTTTGAGGTCAGCAAATACTCATTTCAGATTCAAGTGTAACAACTGCTGAATGAAAAGGCCTTATGGTCCAGTCACTGCTCAGGGGAAAAAAAAGTAAGGTTTACTGACATCTTCTACTCTATCTTGTACATGCTATATCCACTTATTTTCCCCACATGTAAGTTAGGAGCACGTTCTTTTTTCAAAGTGCTTTACAGGGTCAAGTTTCTTTATTCTCAAAATTTATTAATGTTCACACAAATACACTATTAGCACTGATAATGATCTATGCCACTTAAAAACTCTATCAATCTTAAAGCAAATGGAAGATTGCTCTTAACCCATGAGGAAAAAATTTTTTTGCATGACAGCATAGGGGATAAATTGCTAAATTCATTAAGTGATTTCACATACCAAAACTGTCTATTTAGTAGAATCCATATTTTAAATCCATGTGAGTAGCTTTAACTTTGCAAAAGGCTAACAGATGCTCTAAACATACACACACAATCTGTTTATTCTATAAGCTTCTTTTAGATTTCCCGCAAAAACAAAGATAACCACCAAAAAAAAAGTAAAGAATAAAATGGTAAATCTGTCAGAAAGCCCTGGTATTACAGACAAGGTCTCTTCTACTTTATAGATGCTTAAACCTATAGATGCTTTATAGATGCTTAAACCTAGATTTCTGTGAGGCAAGATGAAATACAAAACAGATTTAATTCCATGACAACTTCCATAATTTTGCTCCTGGTTCATGTAAAATCAAATCACAAATATCATCAAAACACAAAACTTCAATTAAAGATGGGGGGTTTTTTTGTTTCCATGTACAAGAAAATCAGTGTTTTCTGTGCTTATGTAACACAACAGTTCTTACAGTCTTTTCTGGAAATAAATCATTCAAATCAGATGAGAGCTTAACATGGATAGCATCTTCAAGACTGAGTCTTTCAAGGGGCATCTCATTCAAATTCATACACAACACAGAAATACAGCATAGAAACTCCATACACAATTAAAGCGAGAACACTTCACAAAGCTATATTGCTATATTTATGAGATTCAAAGGAAACAAAGACTAAGGCCTCCAGAGGTAATTAGTCAAATACAGTCACACAAAGCTCTCTGATTGAAACAAACTGTGTATTTTTTCAGGTGTTTAGATTTATAACATTCTGACTGCAGAGATCTGATTCGCAAAGATTGTTTCACTCCCCCTCAGCATCCAGAAGTATTCTAATCATATCTAAACCCAGTACTTGCATGTATTAGACTGAGTTAAGTCATTACCTTCTTCTCTTCACTAGCTAATAAAGCTGATTATGATAACAAAACTGGATAGAAATAAGCACTCCAAAATGAGATCACTGACTGTGCAGATGCTGGGAGCAAACAAAGCATTTCTTTGTGCTCAGATGAAGAAAGGAAGTAGACCATCTTCCCTCTCATGTGAACTTCAAACTGGTCATTGCATACGTTGCTCCTAAAAGGCACACCAGCTACATCCCAACAATAGAAGTTGATGCCCAGACATAACTGATCCAAACCCTAACTCCCTTTTCTTGACAGGTCTGAATTTCACTAGTTTCTGCCCAAAACAATAAAACTTTAAATGACTGGGCCCATTTTGTCAGACTGTTCTTTGCATTTACCAGATGCTCAAGTGTTCAAAATATTTTATGTAATTTACGTATCCTCTACTGAGGTAGAGCAAGCATCGCAAGTTTTTGTTTGCCAGTAAGGTAATATTTTTAAGAGTACAATGTTCTATATATGTCTGTGTATACCTTTACAAATACATACACTTGTGATCATATGTACACAAATATATAAACACATATATACACATACTCCAAAAAGCACAAATATCTTGTTTTTAGTAAAAATACACTCAGTGGCTAAAACCAACTTAAAAACAAACAAACAAACAAACACACACACAAAAAAACCCACAACCCACATTGGGGGGGCAGGGCTGGAAATGTAGCAGCATTATTTGAAAGAGAGGAAGATATTAAGGAAGTTCTATGAATTAGCCATAAGTAAGCATACGGGGATGTCAAGAAAGAGTGAATGGAATAATGGCCATGCTGCAGTGGTCAAGTTTCTGAGCATAGACAAGTACTGGAGAGAAGCATCATTGCTTTTCCAGGCACATCCTTTCACAATGCAATTCATATGGGTTTCTCCATTATAGTTGCTAGCATCATGAACAGTGAGAGATCCCTCCCTTCACCAACATTAACAAATTAAACATTTACCCATAAAGAGAAACTAATTGGCTTGATATTTCATTATTTAGAATTCATTGTGACACAGCTATGATGAATTCTAAACACCATAAATTCTGCTGCATCAAAGAACTGTGATGCCTGGATGATTGCACCCCTTCAGATCAAGGCTGGCTTTAGCTCAGCCTATGCATTTACAGTACTTTCAAAGAGAGAGATTACTTCAATAATTAGATTGCCAGAGAGAATGAATCATGTTTCAATATGCCAGCTTTTTTTAATGAAAAGCCTTGAACAGCAGAGACACACTTTCAGAAAATTTCTAAGGCCAAAAGAACAGTATTATACCATAATTGTGCAACTTATGTCTTTTCAGTGCAACAAACATGCAATACAAAATCATATGAATAATGCAACAACTGGTGGGCTGAGAGTATGGTAAGGAAAATACATGCAACTTACATTTAAAAGATCTCAACAAGCAGCTTCTATTGAATGCTGGCATTCTTCAGGCAAAGCTTATAAGTGAAATGGCAATCAGCTCTACAAAGACTACAGCCTAACTGTATGCAAATTTTAAAATGTGCCTGGAACAGTCCAGAGGACTTAATGTCACACTCTGCAAGGCTACTTCAGTTCTTCGGCAAAACAGCTGAATGTCTGCATCCCACACACAAGCTCTCATCCAATACCAGACTTTCCAAATTTATCTTCAAGGATTCTGGCATTGCCTCCAANGACCAAGCCATATTTAGTCAATTTACTGCACTTCAAAACAGTTCCTAAACAGTAGCTCCAAGAATTCATTTTCTTAAAAGGGGGAGAAAAAGGGAGTAAGGGTAAGTAAGACATTTCTTTGTATCAAAATGAAGATGTGTTAACTTCTGCAAGTTACCAATATTGCTGCCAGGGTAAAGAGAGAGAGATAAGCATAAGTGAATCATATTTTTTAGAATTAAGCTCCAAAACTTTTGTAAAATGGAAGTTCTGATTCTTAGATTCTTGTGTGTAAGAAGGTCTCTGAACACCTGTA
>VZTN01012077.1:12198-22524 GCA_013400515.1 Erpornis zantholeuca
AAGAAACTAGTTCTGTAAACTAACCACAGAATGATTTATGGTTTACCAGGACAAACAGCTTAACCTTTTCTCTGTCTGGTAAAGGCTCTCCATCTTGACAAATTTAAGCATTTAATGGACATATGGTATGGCAATATGTTTCATATATTCCATCACACTGCACAGGTAGTGAATATGGCTGGTTTATAAAGACAACCTTGCACTTAACCACAGCTTTTATCAAGTGATTCTCCCTGATAGGCTTTTGTGTTTATTTTTAAACAACACCATGTATGGCAAGGGTAGAAAGAACATAATTCAGGAATCCTCTTGGGGTAGAAACTTGCATATAAATAGAGAATCTAAGAGATGTAACCCAGTTTAATGCCTTTCTAATCCCTAAGAAAAATTACTTGTTCCAAAAACATACACTGTACAGGCCTGGATATTAATTTTTAACTTCATGGTGACAAAATAAACTGCGATATCAAATCACAGGCCTAGATGTTTGAAAGATACCTTATTTTCCTCACCATCTCCAACTCAGCAAAACAGACACATTCTCTTAAACATATTTCTTGACAATAATAGAGTTCTTGAAAATTCACAAAAGAATGTAATCTAAACCAAGCATATAAAAAGATTTGTGTAATCAAACTTAAGTAAATTTAAGTTTTATAGTTCCCATTTCCAGGCTTCTCTCTTAATACCAGGAAAGATGGGTGTCAGACTGTCGCAGAAGTGATAGAGCCCAGCTATTTTAATATCTAGGCTAGTGATACCACAACTGACCAACATCTCACACCCACAAGAAATGTCCTGCACAAAGTATCAGGCCTGTCATTGGCTCTGAAGAAAATATGTTTTCTTTTTGTTAAAATATTTTGATTTGGTTTCTGAAAATGCAAAGTAGGGGCACCACAACAGGATCCCCTTGGGACAGAGGAGGAGAGGAGGCTATCTATGACCAAAATCTCCCAAATGGCTGCTTGAAATGGCTTTGTGGATGAAATGTTGCTACAAGTGCAGCTTGCTGGCTATTTTTATTTCAACAAGTGTTTAATCACTTTAATCAGATTTTTATTAAAAAACCTCACACGACCACACTTTTCTGCTGACCTGCTCCTACCAACTTTGCAACACTTCAACTAAAAAAACAAGTCAAAAGGAAAGCAGCATGAAAATCAGACACACAGAAATTACCTGCAGCATTAAAAATAAGTTAGCATGCAATTTTGTGTGAGGCAGTTTTGTGCATTTCTTTCCCCACCCCACTTTGTGTAGGGGGTGTAAGTGTAGCCTAGCTGGAAATAATGGTCTTTAGATGCAAAAGTAAACACTTCTATTTTTAAAAAGTTACCAGAGTCACATGCCAAAGATGTCACAAGTCTAAAAGCCACCTTAAAGCAACAACATCTGCTAGTGCATTTCCTGTGCCTCAAATATTATCCTTGATTTTCTTTTGTTCTTTTTCTCATATTCAGCCAACCATTGTCTCTTCATCTGAATATTGCTCCCACTACTTTTCATGTCAGTGAGGGCAGACATTGTTTTTGAAGATGAAGGCTAACAAACAGTTATGGGAAATTTGTGCAGAGCTTCAGCATTTTGTTAGTTGGTTAGTTGTGAATGAGCCTTCCCACAGATGAAATATTCCACTTGCTGTTGCCAACAACAGCAGTGGAAAATCTTTATTATGAGAAAAATATTTTGTACTACAGCTGCAATAGCACGTCCTTGCTTTTCCTTTACTCCCATCATCTTCCTGTCTTGTAGAAAAATTTTGACCACAAAAGGCTTACAAAGGCAGAACACT
This sequence comes from Erpornis zantholeuca, assembly GCA_013400515.1. Lineage (NCBI taxonomy): Eukaryota > Metazoa > Chordata > Aves > Passeriformes > Timaliidae > Erpornis > Erpornis zantholeuca. The sequence goes on from VZTN01012077.1 coordinate 13,994, forward strand.
AGCAAAAATGAAAATGTTTCCACATTTTAAAAAATACTCATACAGTAAGTTTCTCCCATCTTTTTAAGCTACACTTGGCAGTCAATTAGAAAATTGTTATACCTTACTCCAGTTTAGAAACAAAGGTTATTTTTAGACCTCCTCCCTCCAGCTAAAAAGATAACCCCATGCTGCAACATTTCATCCACAAAACCATTTCAACCAGACTATGGTTTACTGTCGTCAGCAATCCACATGAAACCCAAAAAACAGCTAGACTGTTTCCAGGTTTTTCTTCTCTCTTCAGCTGCAGACAGTGCAAGAACTGTCAGATCTCAAGAGCTTGCATGTCTGTGATGGATCTTGAAAACATATCCTGCATAAATTATGCAAAGAGCAAGGATAAANTGGAAAAAACAGTATTAAAAGCTACAAAAAAAAAAAAAAAAAAAAAAAAGAAGAAGAAGAGACCAGCTTAAAATGGGCAATCTCCAAAATAAGTAAGAAGGCAGGTGTTGCTAGATTATGCAGGTAAGACTTTATGGGCCTGGAGGCTCTGATTCACAGCTGTTCTTAAGCTCCTACAGAAAATGTAAATGACAAAGACCATCACCAGATGAGAACATAATATAGGCTCTGAAAAGGAAATCATCAATATGATCCTTCAAGTACTTACACAGTTGTAGGCATGCCTTCCAGGTATGGTTTTTAACTCTCATTAATGACAATAGATGGAAATTCTGCACAAAATCAGTTAACAACTCTTCCTCTTACCTTTTTATAGNTACCTTTTTATAGGGTTCAAATCCTGAATGTGTCTAGGAGTTATGCTTGTAGCCTGCCTTAGTGTTTTGAAGCTTTCTTCATGTACCAGAATAAACTCTTCAGTATTACAACAATTTTCTTCACCCACCTTTTCTTTAAATAAATTTTATCTTCCTACACATTATTTCTGTCTTCCATGGTAGTTGTTCCCCCTGCCCCACCCCTTGTTTTGAAGCCAATTAAAAGGGTGAAGTTGTTTTTGAAATGCATCAATATTTACTTTGAGATTCCTCTCCCCACATAACATATCAAGTTCATCACGTTCAAATTATATACTCTAAAGATACTAGCATTTAATTTCAGATTTTCCCATTAGAGCAGATAATTCTAATTTCAACTTATCCTTAGGAATTTTACATTCCCGTCAAGCGGGCTAAGTTAACAAAATTGCAAGAATATTGGATGAAATAGCAGTCATTGGCTTTGCTGGCAAAAACTGTGGGGTGGGGGATCAAATTTACTTTTTATTTAATTATTTATTAGCCACAATAAAGAGAAGCTACAGCTTTTTAGAAACCTTACGGGTTTAAATGTTAACTTTAAAACAAATTAAATAATCACAGATCAAATCCTGGCGTCATTAAATTGGTACTTCTGAGGTAAACAAATAGGGAACTCAGGTTCTACAGATAACTTTCTGAAACATTGTGTAACAGCTGTGAACATTAAATATTCCACAGAGGTCTATGCCTTGTGTATGTTTTATTTTTAAGTTAGTAGGAACTTACCTCAGATATTTCTGCCAAAATTCCTTACCTCTCCCCAAGTTCTCACTAAGATTACTATATGCCATGAAAGGATGTCAGTTTTATTGTCTCTCTCAGCTCCAGAGCGGGTGTGTTCAGCCAGAATGCTTATATACCACTTATGAAATGCCTACTGATTACAGTGGCTTCTTTTATATCTCTATTCTCCAGTAAGTCTTTAATCATCCTTCCCATTCATGTCTTTGCTGTTGTTATCCACATAACTTCCATGATGCACATAGTTTCCATGTCTCACTATCTAAGATCTGCACTGGAATATTAATGCATTTCTTGTAGAGTTGTGTTAATTAGAGTACATTTTACTAACCCAGTGGAACTTGCTATTTACTGTGTGCACTTTTTGTCTAGAGAAGAGGGACTGACTATCCCAAGCTTCCAATGCCACAGATAGGCTGCAGTCCACATTTCTTTTTTCACTCTCCTCTTTCCCAGGACAGTACACTCTGTGTCTGTCATGTCCAGATCAACACCCACCCATTTCTGAGGGGTCACTAAAAAGGTTTCTTTGCTGTGACTAGATCAATTAATGCAGTCTCACTTGGACATACTCACAGATGACTTTCACAAACAAGACTGACAGGCAAATAAAATTTTACAGCAAGAGCCTGGGTCCCTACCTAATTCAGCCTTACTTGGGCAATTTGTAATCTCTCTTCCTTAGAGTTCACCGAAGCTATGAGTTATTAATCTGCTCTAACAACAGACCGTGCCATTTGGTCCTATAACCTGCATATCCTGCTTTAAATTTGGAGGTAATTAGCAGTTAATTACTTAGGAAAATAGTAAGGTTTTCTGGTTTGTTTTCTGCTGTTTCTTGATGAGTCTCAACCATACATACAAGAGATTCAATGCCATCTTAAAACAGTCCCACAGAAGGCAATATGATTTGCTGGATCTGTCCTCAAAAAAACCCATGTAAGTAAACACCACAAAGAGAGCAAATAGTGATATGATGAAAATCCCCTTTAATTTGATGACAATCTTTTCATCCTCTCAAATACTTCCCATGTTATAACATCAGCACGAGTAGATGGCTGTGCCTGTTGCCATAATTAATGATCTTATGGTTAATCAACCAATGCCCATTGCCATAATTAAATAGAAGATGGTTTAGTTATGTTGAAATTACAGTATATATGTATAAATATATTAGATAGATAGATAGATAGATAGATAGATACATCTCATAATACACCCATGTAAGCACCTTACAGGACCTTATTTCACAAGGATCACCCCATGGAAATCAGACTGACACAAACACTCCTACCTCAGTACACCTTTGCTATTTAGAGCCATTAATGTAATGTAATGCCATTAGCCCAAGCAGGATACTAATTCTAGTTTTCTAGTTTGCCAATTCAAATTCAGTTTCAAGCTTTCTAGTTTGATTGCCAGGACTGTAACAAGAGATACTTTGCATGTTAAGATGCTTGTAAGTTCTCACTGGTCTTAGCAGTTACTGAAAAACAGTATATAAAACCTCCTGCAATATAATAAAATTGAATATCCATGTATTTACACACACAGTATGCCTAAAAAATTTGTCATCTCCATGTGAGTCTTAATATAAAAATTTTGACTTGTCATAAGCAATGAATTTGATTAAATACAGAGACTTTTTCAATTGAGTAACACCAACTAACTGGAAAGTGAGATATTAAGTGGATCACTAGCCAACCACAAGCACAGTCACAAACAAGCAGGTGAATTTTAATGGAAAATCTCAAACCTCTTAAAGAAGAAAAATATTTCTCTTCAAATCTTGATCTCTGGTCTGTAAGCATGTAAAAGCACTCGATTAAACACAGATACTGCAATTTGATGAGAACATAGTTTCTATCATTAACCTGCTCAGTGAAACAGTCCAGGACTTACTTATGGTAAGCCAATTAACAATTGAATGAATCATATGTTAACACAATTTACAAGACAAAACTTATTATACATCTGTATACATCTTCTTGATTTACAAATAAGTCAAGGAGATTATTTGTACTCTTTATTACACTCAGCTTGCACATAATACCATGATAAGAATTACTCTACTCACAATACAGTTAACAGCACATGCCAAATATAGTTTGGCACTTCAGGCTAACATTTATACATGGTTTAAAGTAAGAAAGGTTCAAAGGAAGAAAGCAAAACTCAAATGTAGTCAAAGCATCAAGGAAAAAAGTTTTCAGGAAAAAAAAACCCAAAAACGGGAACTATAATTCTACAAGAACTCCTATTTGCATCACTCCAACATGTATTTCCAAAACCAACACAGTCATAGCTACATTTAGTTTATTCAAACAACCATTAATTGCTTTACGTTCAAAAATTAGTTTATGGAATGCTTGTATTGCATGTAAAGCCTCACTAGCAGCTAAATCTAAACTAGGTAACTTAATTGTCAACTGAAGATCAGGGGAGTTTCGTCAAAAGACATCCGTACAGTGTTTCAACTTTTCACACATATTTTACCCATCACATCAATGTTCTAAGAGCTGTGAAATAATACTTTATTATTTAAAATTACTCAAATCTCCCAAATCTGGTCTCCAGTTTTTTTAATTGCCAGAAAGTCTAGAGATTCAGGAGATTCAGAGCTCTCTGTTCTACGCTAAAAATTATTTGATCACAGCACAGCAAAGATAAATAATTTTTACAAGAAAAGGAAAATAAAGTAAAAAAATTGTAACATCTGTTTTATATACAAAAATAATAAAATAGAAATTCACATGTAAAGACAGAAATTACATCTTTACGACAGCTTGTTTATAAATAAGGTAAACCAAATATTCAACAAAAATACTGCATATTCAACATTTAGGATTAGTAGCTTAAAAAATTAAATCAAAAGGCTTCTGTAACACTTTGGCAACCATGTAAATGCACAAGATTATTAAGTATTATTTGGTTAGCCATGAATTAAATTATACTGTACTTCAGGGAAAACCAAACCAGAGCATTCAAGTTTGAGGTAGTGAAGAGACATGGGGAGTCATGCAGTCCTTGGCTTACTGCAAGATACACAGGTACTATAGAAATCAACAGTTGTTTGTCCTTACTTCATAATGAGAATCTGTATCAAAGACAAACATGCTTATCATGCAGAAAAAGAGCCAGAAGCTCCCCTTTCTTCAAGTCTCTCTCTCCTTTTTGCCACTGTTTTTGTAGAAGAACTGTAACTGAGTATGCTTTACTGGAATGGACTGAAGTATGAAAGGATAAAGGGACATCATTCAAGGGTACCTTTCATTCAATCATTCGTTGATCACATAAGTTTTTACATACCACATTTGCAAGACAAGATTGAAAAACACACCCCCAAAATGACTACCATATACTACTAAAAACCTACATAACACCCAGTAACAGCCTTTTTCTTTTGTCTTAAAGTAGACGATTTATTGCTAGAAAACATCAAATACTACATAATGACCAATCTGGAGCTTTCCCCTTACCTCATTTCCCTTAAATGTAACTTTCCTTTAACTGGTAAGATACAGTCTGAAAGGAACCTGCAGTCTGTACAAAGAGCTGTCAGTTTTTGAGAAGAAACTGTTAAAAAGGAAGATTGTCTCATTACAGACAAAGAAATTATTTCTTGACTATAAGCTTTTTTTCCTCCCCTCCCTGGAATGCCAACTTGCAACATCAGGGAGAATTTACCAGAAGCAGCAGAGCAGCACCAGGATTTGACTCTGAAACAGCTAGTTTATTTTTCTTCATACTAAGAGTTTCAGAGTACTAGGATACATTTCAAGTACCTGCACTGCTGGCAAGGAGAGACAACTCTTAGTTCTTGATTTCCCAAAACTATGCTTCAAAACATGAAGTCCATGCTGTAAGTTAAAATACAAATGGGTTCTTATTAAACTGAAATTACTTGGAATCATCTCTTCACTGTGTAACTTCTGTTTGCTCCCATCCCACAGGTAAGTATCAAACAACCATCAATCAAAATGTAACAGTAGCAAAGAAGAATGGCAGGTCTGCCAGATGCTCACATCAACAAAAGAGGCTAGGTAATAAAGTCAAGGGGCTCCTTCTGAAAATTGCACCCAGAAACCTAGAGAAGATTATCCCAGACTGACTTACATATAGACACAGATGTATCATAGACATTAATGTATTTGAATGAGGAGTGTGTTGGAGGGAAGTGGCATTTAAAAGACACATAGATGGGGCCCTTTAGGACATGGTTTAGTGCTTGTTGAGGTTTTAGAAGTGCCCCATTCTTTGTTTTTTCCTTAAAGGAATTTTTCCTTATGCTTTGTTGTCGGAGTCCAGGGAAGCCTGGAGGCTTCTCCTGCTCCTCTGGGAATTTCTTTAGTCCCCAGACCTCCTCAAAAATGGCCTAGCCAGTGACCTAGGCTTTTGGAGAAGCTCCCTCCACTTTTGGGAGAACCTGAATGCACCAGAGAGGTGAAGAGATTTTTGTTTAGTGTACCACAGAGAGTTTAGTTGTACTTTTTAGGATCTTGCTCTATGTATTATATAGAGACAAGATGGAGATTTTTGGGTGTCGGTTTTTTCCTTCTTTCTTCTTCTTCTCTCTCCTCGTTCTCTTCCTCTCTCCTCTGACACCAGTTCCTGTGATGTGTTGGTTGGTGGAAAAAAGTTAGTATTGAAAAGACATATCAATAAGATGAGGATTTACTGGTGTTGAAAAGAAAATAAGATACGTATTGTTTCTTGAATGGTTGTTAGTAAGATATAAAAGGCAGGTGCCTTTTAGCTGCCATTGCCTTTCTGCCCTGGTGTCCTCAGAGGATGCTGCCTCTGCCTCCGAGGTCTTGATAAGAAAAATAAACAACTCGTGAAATAGCAAAGAAGATGTCTCGCTTCGTTCTTTCCAGCACCATGAACTGAAGGAAGAGATTCTCCAGGGCAGAGGACAGGAGCAGAAGCCAAGGGTTTCAACCCCTGCGGGGGCCCAGGCCCCTGACAATGGCACCCAACGACCCTGAAGCCACCCCCAAGACCCTGATGTTCTGACATATTCATGTCAGCAACTTGAGAAAACGCAGACCGCACACCTGAGCCTGTTTCGGGAGACGACTGAGCCGGCAGGCCACCTCCCCCCGCCAAGCTGGCAGCAAGCCAGGGACGCAGCAGACTCAGGACCAGAGGTCGCAGCCACAACCACCCATCCCCAGGTGCAGATCCGTGAAGAAACTTGTTAAGTCATTCAGATATCAGAATACATGGCCACAAAGATAGTATATAAGGAAAGGGACTCCTACCTCGTGCTTAAAGTTATATTGGTAGAGGCAGGAATCAAAGCTCCCAAGGAGGCTCTTGTGGCTTGGGAGAATTTTTTCGAATTGTCCGACAAGAGGACGGGTACTGCTATAAAGCAGGGAGATATCACAAAGAGTACAGGTTCTGCGGTAAAGCAGGGAGATATCACACACACACCTATTATATCGTCATTTCAGCCAGGAAATATAGGAGAGGAGTCGGGGCCGGTATCCACCATGTACCCTGACAGGGACCTCAATACAGCCAGAGGAGCTGGGAACCCAAATCGGAAGGACAGGGGAAACAGATTTATTATTTTATTGTCATCAGGAGAGTGCAGGAGATCTGCACGCCCAGGAACGGTACCTCCTACGGGAATCAGAGGAGGGGAGGACCAGGAAGATAGCCGGACACCGGGGGGAGATTCAGGCATGGGACCCCAGCGAGGGGAACGCGAGACAGGCCCCTGCCGAACATCCCCAGACCCTGAACCAACACAGGGTGCTGTCACGGGCGTGGAGCGGAGTGAAAGACATGGTGGGGACACAATAAAACTTGCGACACCCACAGCTGCCATTGCCGTGCGTGCGTTCGGGCCGCCAGTGAGTGCGGGCCGTGGAGCACAGGACCCAGGTCCCCCACTGAGGAGGGGCCCCGGCGGACCTCTGGGGAGCGGCACGAGACAGGGGAGCGTGGGAGGGGCGTGGCGCGAATGTGGAGAGGAGCAGCGCAGATTTGGATGGAGCGCGGAGCAGCGCGAGGGTTGTGACGTCATCAAAGCGCGCAGGCTCTAGCACAGCAAGAGATATTGACACACAGGAACCGCAGCCCCAGTTCTCCATCCCCACAACCCCAAGTCACAAGTGAAAAATGCCCAAAACAATACCGCAAATGTACCCCCCAGCCCAAAGCAGAGAAAGTCACTGTCCACAGTTCGGTGCGAAGCGGGGCGGATGCCTGAGGGTCGGTCAGGAAAGGGTTTCTTTCGAACCCCGGGAACAGGAGGTGGGTGGTACACCTACTCCAGCGAAATCCCGGGGGGAGAGGACAGAGCCAACCGCATGTTCATGGGGGGGCGCGGGGGGTGCGTTCCAAACTGGAAGACATGGCGTGGGGTTTCAACTGGGTTTCCTGAGCAAATTCGCTGGGCGGGGGGGCCTCTGGGGGGGTGATGCTGTGGTGGCACACGGGAGGAGCGGGGCAGAGCCCGTGCTCCCGTCACGGCCTGGCACAGCCGGCGCTGCCATCATCTTCACCGCTTCTGGGGTAGGCGATACACGTGCAGGGGGGCAGACCGGACACGGGGGATGCACAGGGACCACCCGTGGCGCAGTGTGGAGAGGCACCGAGCCAAAAGAGCACAGCATGGGCGGTGAATTTAAACCAGGAGAAAAATGCTGCTGCGGCCATGAGCAAATCAGAACCCAGAACACACGGCCAAGGCACAGTTGCTCGAACTTCCCAGAAAGGCAGTGAAAATGAGCATGCGCCAAGTCAGAACAGGTCGAAAGTCAAACACCCCAACCCCGACAAGGCACGGGGCGAGTTTAAAAACCCCGAATGGCATGGGGGCGGCACAGAAAGCCCGGGCACGTGTGGCGCAGTGGGCAGAGATGGGGCATGGTCACCGGGAAGGGGTAGACACAGAGCAGGCAGGACAGAGCGAAGGAAGCGGGACAGACAGCTGCGGGGAGGCGGACACGGAGGTGGGGTTTCCTTCTG
>VZTN01012078.1:7882-36786 GCA_013400515.1 Erpornis zantholeuca
GCATCAGTTTCTGCCTCCTGTCCTATTGCTTGGCACCACTGAGAAGATCCTGGCTCCATCCTCTTGACTCCCTCCCTTCAGATACTGATAGACATTGATGAAGACCCCTCTCAGTCATCTTTTCTTGAGTCTGAACAGGCCCAGCTCCCTCATCCTGTCCTCATAAGAGAGTTGTTCCAGCTCCTAATAATCATCATAGCCCTGCACCAGACCTGTTACAGGAGCTCCATGTCTCTTTTACTGTGGAGCCCAGAACTGGACACAGCACTCCAGATGTGGCCTCACCAGGGCTGACCAGAGTGGAAGAATCACCTCCCTCATCTTGCTGGCAGTGTTCTTCCTGATGTACCCCAGGACATCCTTGTCCTTGTCCACAAAAGCACTGCTGGCTCATGGAGAGCTTCTTGTCCACCAGCACGCATAGGTCCTTCTCTGCAGAGCTGTTTTCCAGCAGGTCAGCCCCCAGCCTGTGCTGGTGTAGGGGGTTATTCTTCCCCAGGTCCAGGACCTTGCCTTTGTTGAATTTCAGTTCTTTTCTGCCCGTCTCTGCTGCCTGTTGAGCTCCCTCTGAAGGGCTGCACAGCCCTTTGGGGTATCAGCCTCTCCTCACAGGTTTGTGTCATCAGAGAACTTGCTGAGGAGGCATCCAAGTCATTGATGGACAAATTAAACAATATTGGACCTGGTAAGGATCCCTGGGGGACACCACTAGTGACAGACATTCATCTAGACCCCGTGCTACTGACTGCAGCCCTCTGGGATCTGCTTTTCAGCCAATTCTAAATCCATCTGTTCACTCATCCAACCCAGGCTTCCTTAGCATGCCTATGAAGATGCTGTGAGAGACAGTCAAAAAAGCCCAACCCCACAACAAAAACAACACAAAACAAAAAAGATTCAACAAACACTATCTGAGTGAAAACAGAATGGCAGTGCTTTAAAATGCAAGGAAGTGAGTTTAATAACGCATTGCCTAAACTTTGCCACCAAAACTTCAGGTTGTGTGGGCTGCAAGAAAAAAGGCAGACTAAAACTGCAAATACCTTTAGCAATATTAAAGCACTTGATGTGCAATACATAAAGACTTCTGTTTTGATCTTCATAAAAACACAGGTTCAATACCACACTGAGGCAAAGTTTTTTTCATGAAAACCTGTAGTATCTGCAGGAATATTTAACTCTCTGCATGAAACAACTTTGTCACATCTGATAGATCTCCAAGCCTTGAGAAAGTAGATTTAGGCTAGATAGCAAAGACAATAACAGAAATTTCTTTGAATTTATGAGCCTGAAGCCAGAAAAAACCCTGACCATGCTGAGAGATTTCTCTCACAAAGGGTAAATGAATATTTAAAGATAAATGCCCTAAATACCATAAATAAACAAAATAAAACCTAACTAATCTTTAATAAGAGAACTAGTAGTCTTCTTTCTCTTTCTCTCTCTGAGTAGTATCTTTAAAATGGAAGTATCTCAAGATAGGTAGAAAGGAGATGGAGAAATGTAAGGACAGCATAGAAACAACCTACGGCTTTCTACCAGAAACACATTTTCTTAGTAGATATTTCTACCAGAAACACATTTTCTTAGTAGATATTTCTTTGCTCTTGTGTTTCACTAAGGTTATTTTACAGCAGGGGAAATGAAGTCTTGTACTTTGTTATTAATCCATAATGAAAGAAACAGGAGGAAGGTGTTTGCTTGCTCCTTTTCCCATTAAAGCTAAGTATAATGTTTCAGGCTAGCAAACTTTTTATTTTAATGGATTTTCTTTCCCTGCAAACAAATGGAGTATCTCATCTGCTCAGACAGATCTGCAATGATGCACATACAGCTCTACATATCTATTGTGTAGGTGTTTGCCACTGGATATAGCAGCTAAAGCCAATAAACCAGATGCCAGAATGTTTTGTGCAACTGACTTAGGGAAAAAAGGTCAGCACAAATGGACATCCCACACCATTTCCCCCATGTTTCATCACCCAATCTGAATTTTTTGCCACATTTCTGATTCATAATTTGATTCTCTGTGCTTAGAAACTGGTTAAGCAGGAAATTCTTTTGTCTGGAACAATATGGACACATGGTTCTTTCACAAACTTCAGAGCCTGCATCTGGATGATCTGAGTAATATTATTTAGTCTCTATTATTTATATAAGAGATCTTAATGGTTTTAAGAGCTTTAGAAAGAGAGGGAGAGATAGAGGGAGGGAAAGTGGTCCATTCCTTCATATGGTCACGGCTGATTATATTAGGATGTACCATAACGATATAATGCATTCCGGTTTTCTTCTGCATGACACTAATATTAGAATAAGGCTATTGCTTCAGCTTTAGTGAAGCTAGATTTGGATTTCTCACTCCATGGTATTTTTATCTCATCTATTTTATTTATTATATGAGTATCAGTCTTGCTGTTGCCATTGGCAAAATGGATTGGAAGCAAAAAGGAGCAACAAAGCACATACACATGCAGCCTCATTTTCAGAGTTCCAGCAAGAGCTTATCTGCATTCAGTCCCTCCAGCCAAACTGCTTGTTTGCCAGGTTTGCTTCCAGTTTTGGTGTCACTAGCTCATAACACCACCCTAAATACATTAAAATACTGTTGCAAGATCACATATTTGATTTGTCACTCAGCCATGTGGGTTGGGGGGTTGAAGTGCATGGGTTTGTTTGTTGTATCAATACATCCAAAGTTGTTTAATTACCCATTTTACACCTTAAATATTTGAAAGCAACTCCACTTATCCAGCTAACAGCAGGACATTCTAGTCAGCATAGTTTAAATTAGGTGCAGAAACCTTGAAGATTAAAAATTTTAAGAAAGCTTAGAAGATCTGTGGATCATGTTAACTTCCGACTTCTAGTCTATCTCTAAGAATGTTTTATTTGAGGAAAGAAATTAATGGCAGTGAAAGAAAATTGAAACAGACATTTAAACACAAATAATAGCAAATAAAGGCCAAATTGAAAGCCATTTATTACAGGTGTGTTTGTTTTTATGTTTTTTTTTTTTATGTAGAAAATTCATTTGGACTACAATATGAAACAATCATCAGGTTTTTTATGTAATCTTATTTTAAAGTTTTTGGTATTCAAACAAAAGGAATCTAAGATGATGATAGTCTCAAAATCTAACAGATTTTTCAGAATAAGAACACGCAAAATTTTGAAATCAAACTCCTCAAATGCTCATATAAAATCTTTTATGTACATAGCTTATGAGGTTAGATGTTATATAACTGATGTCAACAGCTTATTAGATGGCGTTATTGGGAAAGCTATTTGTCAATGAGTTTTTGGGACGCCTTCCTTTTAAATCCCACATTCTCAAATCCATTTAGGACATTAACATCTGTAGACACTGTCAATGATGAAGTCTGGTGCAGAAAGTGGAACAGCTACTGCAGTTTAAAGTAAAATTTTTCTTATGCCACAAAACACTTACATTTCTTACTCATCCCCAGAGTTTGCCATATCCATTGTAAACAGAAATATCCAAGCTCTTCTGCTTATTCTCAGGTACATTTCTGAGCTTTTATAAATAGAAAATATTTTTGGACACATAATTTTGGAAACTTACCAACATAGATTATGTAGCAGAGTAGCTGAGGGAAGGTTCTCAGCCAAGCATGAGAAGTAGGACACAATGATTACATGGATGATTATGATATATGTTTGCTATTGCTGATACAGTATCTAAATATTGTTAATGCACTATTTAAATAACAACTCTGTCATCTATTACAGCAGATTATAGTATCATCAGGTCTTGGTCCCTCCTATTGTGTCACAAGTTTCAGTGAGACCCCCTTGCTTTCTGAACTTATCAGAGAGCTTGAGATGCATCTAAATCCACTAAGTCTCAGATTTGGTCAATGGCCCTTAGGGCTAAGGAGGTATAATATAAGCTGGTTCAGCTAGAAACAGTTTTTCTGTCTTTGACCTTGCAGAATTCACAATAACAAAACAGAAAAACTCCTGTGTAGCTATTTTAGGATTTTATCTCTGTATTTTAACAGATTTTAATGCTCTTTTTCACCCATCCAAAAGTGAGTGTTCCCTGTTTTAGGGCTGGACATATCCTGCAGGCATCCCTCTGCGAGTCTGGGAATCTACCCAGAAGCTGCCTTCAGCTTCAGCAGCCAGTTTGCCCAGCTGACCCAGTCTCTAGCAGTATTTTGTACTTCTGCAGGCTGAAGTGCAACCAAGTCAGTCAGAAACATCTCAGCTCTCCCCACCTTTGCAACACATTAATTATGACAGCATTCAGACAGTTTCTCCTGCAATACCCACCCGGTATTCTTATTTTAGGACAAAGCACATTGCCCATCAGACAGTAGAAAGAGAGAGAATGCGTATATGTGTGTCTGTGTGTATGGACAGGATGCACTTGAAGACTCCATTATCTTTTCCCACCAGCATGTACTACTCTAATGTCATTGTTTGGAATAACACATAATAGCTCATAATATATTCAGATGTTTAATCTGAAATAGTAGTGCTTTATGTGGTCCTTACAGCATGTTTGGCAGTCCAAAAATGTTTCCACAGCAACAGGATTAGAAGTAGTCCTCAAGAAAGTAGTCAAAAATCACAGTATACCAACTGAAATTTGCTGAGGCGATGCTAATTTAAGAGTACCTAAATGGCCAAGTTCCTAATACCTAATTATGTGAATAAATATTTATAAAAAAACAAAAACAAATGAAAAAAATTACTAAGATCTTAGCATGTTTTACAAGGGCTTTATAAGAGCTATACTAAACAGTCTTTATCAAGTTTTAGCTATCTAAAGAATACTTACGACAAAAGTATTTTTTAAGGTGGACTTCAATGGTGATTAAATGTCCCATGGGACTTCAGAATTTATTGTACAGGCTCTAGTATATTCATAGTATTCTTTTGATTTTTTTTTTTTTAATTTTTTTATTTTTTGGTTGTTCCCAGCAAGATACCTGCTTGTGCAGGAAAATGTGATAGCAGATTGATCTCTCAATCTGGTCAAATTCAGTATTATCATTGCAAAAGCAGCATAGTTCCACCAAGATTGATAAGGATGAGCTCAAAATCGACTTTATGTTAAACAAAAAAGAAGTTCAGAAGTACACTCCATCTCTTATGAAACCCAATATTTATCTCTACTTTTCAAAATCACCACTTCCCTCAGAGAGATGAGCTAGTTGCTCCCTTCTGATCTGCCTTAAGTGGCCAGAAGCTGGAAGTACTATCAAGACTCTTCTTACGTTCCTTGTACCTGCAGGCAGCCTGGTTTTGGCTGTCTCTGGCTTTGCAGTGGGAAACATAGGGGACATTCCCAAGAAAAACATTGATCTCCTTCATTTGCCAATAGCCATGCCTGGTAGGCACACAGGCAGAGAGACATGGCCAAGCCAAGACCAATTCTCAACACCAGGAGAGTGATGTCCTCTTCCCCAGTGCCTTAGTCTGCTTGTCCTTCAAGAGATAAAAATAGTAGACACTTGATGGGATTAATTTGTAAAGTCTGTAAAGCTGTTAGAGTTGTTACAGTATCTGATTCTTTAATCAGCTCACTTATGTATGCCGGGTTGATAATGAGTGTGCTTCCTGCAAATGAGAATTATTAGAAATTGTAATTATTTACTATACCCTTTTATTTTACACCTGCTTGCTCAGACCACAGCATTTAAAATTGCACTGGATACTTCACCTGGCTAGTAGGAGTCTAATCCCTACAATTCTAGGCAAATATTTAGTTGTTTTGTCTTCCATAAAGATTAATACAGAGCAAGATCCATGAAACAAACTCAGTTTAACAAACATGGATAATAGTATTAAATAAGTTATATTTTTATCATCATTTGATCAACGGATCAAAGAGTTAAATCAAAAACATTTTTTTCAATAGTCATTCTTATCAAAGACAAACAAATAATTATTGAAACAAGACACACTCAGATCCATTTTTAATATCATCTTTGTAGAAAGCTACAACGCTCCAACAGTAGCTATCCTCTTTTCTGTGTCATCTGAAAATCAGTTCATCTAATTTAAAAAGTACAGAGAAAATGGAAATGTCTCAAAGGGCACTTACTTTGTCTGGGGATCAACTGATGTGCTTTAAGATTTGTGAGGATGATGCTATGAGAACAAAAGCCAATACAAGTTAATCCAAACTTAGAACTGGATTTAACCAATTAACATTCTCCTGTCACAGAAACATGTCCATATCTATTTATGGAAGAAGAAGAAAAAAAATTAGAAGATAACACCAATTTATGCTTGCAAAAAAAAAGAAATGTATGTTTAAATGAGGCTTCTGTTAGCTTATTTAGTTTTCTAGAATTTACAGGACTAACAGTGGGATGGAGCAATATTTCTGGTCATATTTTTAAGCCCGAGGCAGTTTAATTTTAAGTGTCTGCTATATTCTCTATTCACACTTGCAGAGCTGTTTGGCATCATAATCACACAGAATCAAGACCATCAGAGGCATATACAACTATAACTCTGCTTTTGTCCAGTGAGTTTTTTGGTTTGAGTTTGAAAGAATTCCAAAGAATTGAAATTGAAGAGTTTCCTGTATTTGCTCATTTGCTAATGCAAATATCTAAGATTGAAGAATAATTAAAAGAAAATAAAAATGAGCTGTTTGGATTTTATTTTTGTGAATGATTTTCTGTTTATTTTGGAGGCCTTTCTGGATTAACAAGCATAAAAATCCTTATTTTAAAATGTAAATTCGAAGCAACGTCTTTGTTTTTTCAATGTTATTGTATTAGTTCATATTTTGTTGTTGGAGAATAGAATATGAGCTAAATTTTTGAAAGTATATTGTAAAAAGGAAGTGTAATAATGGTACTTTGCCACAAGCAGGGGGACTGCACTTAACACATACTTTCTTGTATGAGGAGGGGGAGAGGGGGCCTCTTCACCCAGGCAGCAAATTATATGACAAGGGGAAGTAGCCTTAAGTTGCATCAGGGTAGGTTCAGGTTAAATATTAGGAATATTTTCTTCACTGAAAGAGAGGCTAAGCAGTGGAACAGGGAAGTGGTAGAGTTACCATCCCTGGAAGTGCCATAAGAATGAGGGGATGTGGCACTTCACAATATGGTTTAGTGGCTAAGTAATAAGGTCAGATGTTGGATTTGATGATCGTGGAGGTCTCCTCCAACTTTAATGATTCCATAATTCTATTGAATGTTGTATCTGTGTTTGTGAATGGAAAAATGCCCACACCTTAGCATTAGCAACAAATTTGCTCAACCTGGACATTAGTTAAGCATGTGACATTTAAGTATTGCTAGAACTCAGCTACAACAAACATAATAATTGTTGAGCATGTTTAGGACCTTGAAGTCAGGGTACCAAAGTATTTCTGGCTCTGAAAAATGTAGCAATACGTAAATTTAAGGGACTCAGTCTAGATGTTGTTAACACATTATGTTGTTGATGAAGTTCACTATAAGCAGGCTGAATCATAACCTCTTATATACCAAAATACTTTCGGGGGAAAAAAAAAGTGGTTTGGTTTTCTCTGTTTTTTTACTTTCAGTGGAAGCTTTTGTAATCCACCACACTTAAAAAACTATGAATTCTCTGGAATAGAGACAGTCAGACGGCATTGCTGGAGGACTGCTGCAGGCATACTTTCTGAAATATGAAGGACAGAGTCATCTTGCCACCTGCTTTACAGCCTTTTATGACACATCCAAAAATCAGTGGTTAAGTTTCAAGTTAAAATGTATGTAGATTATTTATACACCTATCTTAAAATACAATGCAAAATCTGAATTATTTATTTTTCTTTGGGTGAAAGTGTTAGAACCCTGGCAGAGAGCCTGACTTGCTTTGCTTTAGATATTCTTTTCTGTTGGAGTTTTGAATGACTCAATAGAACTAAGTAATACTGATAAACAATTTACAGAGTGCTGAATGATCTTTAAAAAACAATTTTACCACCTGCAACTTGAATGGTGAGGCACATTATTTGTTCGAATGCAGCCTGTTACATTATATCTCTCATGTGTTCCTGAAAATGAAACCTGTTTATAAGTGGGGGGTCTAAATTACCTTACATACAGGAAAAATGGTAACTTTATTGGGTTTTTTTTTTCCAGTTTAATGGTCACTACCATCGAGTTTCATATCATGGTATGCCACATCCCAGTGTCGTAGCAGCCAGGTCACCAGGGCCTCTCCTAAATGTGGCTGAAGTATTTTCACATGTCTCTCACCTCATCCAGGGATAGAGATTTTTAGGTAGACACCTTGAAAATATTAAGAAAGGCAGAACGATTCTTGCTGTAGATATTTACACTGGTAATGAATATTACTCTTTTTATTTATATCTGCCAGACTCTCTTTCCCAATTTTAGCGTTAAGGATCACAAAATATTTATTTGCATCATATTAATTCTTTAATAGACTACATTCATAGTTAGTAACCTTCTTTTACATAATTCCTCTCATTTTTGTTTAAGCTGAACATGGATGCTCTCAAATATTTTAAATTTTTTCTCTTTGAGACACAGACAAAATAAATTGAAAAAATTAATATCTGGGTTTTGTTCCTGTCTCCCTTCCTATTTATTTCTCAATAACAGAATAGTTAAATATTCAATTTTATGCATGTATTCCTTCACCTCCCTCTCTCATTACCTCATTAAGCAGAAATTAAATACTTATTTGGAGACACTTAATTTAAAAGGCTGTCCTTTTTCTTGTTCTAATTGAGTTCCCAGATGCTAAATGTAATTCATAGACGAAGTCTGTACTTCAGCAGGATGCTGCACAATAAGCTTCTCTTTATTTTCAAATAAAAATGATTTTCTATTTTAATTCACTATTCTCATATTCAGTAAATTTATATTCTTGACAAGAGACAGCAATTTGAGTTCGTTCAGGGATCTGCATGGCAGCATCTAATAGGAGAAAGCAAAGAGACCCAGGAGAATTGGTTGATCTTCAAGGAAATCCTTCTCAATGTAAAAATAAAAAGGAAAGGAAGAAAGAAAATGTTTGACTCTGTTGAGGGGGGAAGTCAAGGGAACATCTCACTGGGAACACACGGATGTGCAGAGAATGTACAGGTATGTTCAGCATGTCTGAGCTTTGTAGCAGAGAAAATCTGCTCAATTCATAGTACAGATGTGGTTTACTGCTATATTAACAGTCATAGTTCAGAATGAATGCAGCAGAAACCAAGGAATTCTGACTCCACATCCATAGGTGCCCCTTTGCACAGTTGTGGGCATATTTAGCCACCCCTTCCAACCAGCCAGGTAACCACTATCACATCACCTCTTACCTGGGGGCACACTGGGGGCAAACCCTTCCTCTTGGCAGTGAGGGGGTGCCAGCTCCGTGTACAATTCTGAATTCCCTACCACGGTAGGGGTGGTAGGTATCATCTTAGCACATCTGTTTGCACAACAGCAAGTCGCTGTCCCAGGCTGTGTCCTCTGCAGCCCAAGGTGCAGTTCCCTGTGTGCAGGCCCTCTGTGATGGCTGCTTCTATCACCATCTCTCCTCGCTGTCACAAGTATTCATGCTTCTTTTATTTTCTTTTCCAACAATCTCTTGGTCATTCCCTAATCACTGCCAGCTTAGTGCACTCAATTAACAATATTATTTTTTCTGGGAACCACTGTTTCCAGCATTTGACTCACATAACTCTGTTCACACCTTTGTATGTATATTGTATGCTGTTTGCTGGGCCATTTTTTATCATCTTCCAGAGGAAGGCAAATCGGAGGATTTAAAGAACTACAGGCTAGAGAGTGCTACACCTCAGACCCATGAAGAACATGAAGTAATTTCTCCTGAAAATCACTTCCATGCACATGAAGGGCAGGAAGATGACTAGGAACATCTAGAATAGATTATCTTTTTTTTTTTTAATGTTAAAATACTTTATCTTAACAAGTATACAGCCATAATTATAACAAATAAAAAATGACAAAAATATTTTATGCTGCAGAACAAATTTGTCAAAGGCAGCTTTCCAACTCTATATTGACTGTCCGGGTCTACAGAGAAATGAGATTTCTTGAAAGAAATAGCCTAAGTTTTATTCAAGTGAAGCCTAATAGCCACTGATATTTCTCAATTTATAACAGACTAACATAGAAGAATGATTTTCAGGACAAGTTGCTCATACCTCACTTTGGAGTTGGGCATATTCAGTTTATCTAGTAATTTATTTTTCAGGAAGAAGGAATTAATATTAATCTGACTAGATATATAACAATTAAACCGTGATCATAATACCATGTGAAGGTGAATAAATATTTAGATTTTTTTCAGACAGCTGATAGACTTTGCCTGGTTGAAGTCACATAAGCTACATTGTATTGCTTTGCTATTTTCTGATTTGGGTAAGAAGTGAAATTTCTCTACTGAATCATCTGCATAAGTGAAGGATCTGTCATCAGAAATAAATTTTTGCTTATTTCTTTCCTATCATTATTCCTTTCCTCAATGCACTATAATTTCTATGTAAGGTAGGGTGATGATTCCAATTTGAGTCTGACATTTTATTATTAACTAGAACACGAGAATTGGAAATATAGGATAAATGAAAAGTTAAATTACAAGGCTTTAAATCTCTGGTTGAGTGTCACCTTATTCAGAAATACTTTTTCCTCTTCACCATAATTTGTATGTGGACAGAAAGCAGAGTTCTGTGCTGTGCCACGTAGATTGGTCTTATAGGTAAGTGACTTGTTGTAAGAAAATTGGGTGTCGTTGTGGGTGTCTTTGAACAAAATGCTATACATATACCACGTTTCTGATTTTCATAATAAACACTGAAATGTATCATTAATGATAATGTTGACTTCTGTCTGTCATTGGATGGATTTATCTTACGTTTTTGTATCAGGGTGTAATGCAAGACAATTGGCATTAAAATACATTTTATACTTACATCTTTCGAAATACAGTACAAAATCAGCTTCTTCATGCTCTCTACATTTTGTATGTTGCTTCATGTTACATTTTAATGTGACTCGGGAAAACATGTTTTATGAAAAAATACCTGCAGCATTGATGTCAATGGGAGCGAGGAATAAAATTAGACTAAACTTGCTAGAAATCTGGATATCAGAGTTTTAGTTCTGTAACTCTGCAACGCTTCTTGTCAGGCATTAAGTTTTTTAGACTTTTGGGTTTTTTTGACAACTGTGAAGACTGACTGTAAGTTTGCATATCTTCTGTAATTATAATATGTATTCTATACTGGCTTCATCTAATGCAGTAATTCCAGTCAGGGGGTTAATTTACCATGCAGTGCAACACTGTATTTACAGTAGCTAAGCTAGCTCTGAATAAGGTCTTCTACGAGGCAGTGAGAAGTCTTCTTGCTTGCTTCTACAAGGTACAGTAACTTCAAAATAATGTTAGTTGTGCGTGTAGAAACCATATACCCTGTTAATGGATCATTATGCCCAGAGTGACAAGCCTTGTCTTCTCAGTTTAGATCTTGTTTCATTATCTTTGTATGCATATGTAATGACAGTAAGAAAATTCAGGAATAAGAGCATCTCAGAAAGTATAGCACAGCATATTCTGAGGTTACATTAGATGATGTCTTTCCAGCCACAACACAACAGGTGATAGAAAAATGCATGAAATAGAAGTACTGAACTAAACAGGACTCATAACTATTCTACTGCAAATTAAGTAGGAGAGGGCACAGAACAGCTCCAGATATGCTTGTGGGATGACTTTTGCACCATCAAAGTAGACTAGACTCTAGTCTCTCAGTATTTCAGTCATCATTTGATTTTGAACTTCTATTTTTGCCTTTAAGTCTTTTAGGGGGTAACAAAAAGAATGAGGCAATTATAGAAATAACATATTTTTGCATTCCCTGCTCAATTAAAAAGTTCTCTAATTTCACCATGTTTCAGACAAAGGCTCCAGCACAATACCCAGTCTCACTGTTCGCACCTTGAAGCTGAGCCAAACCATACCAAAACTGTTTTCATTGGCATGTTCTCATTGACAGCAATCAGGGTCAGGCCTTGGAAATCAGTTTATAAAGCAACTTTTTTTTTCTTTTCAATATATATCTCATGATATGTATCCAATTTCACTGTTGGGTTTTTTTTTTTTTCAGTAAAAATCTTTAGCAGAAAAAAAAATGTACTCCCCAAATTTTTTTCATATAAAACATACTTTCTTTTCATTTCATTGAAAGTATATTATATATATGCACATAAAAAGCAGCTCAGCTGTTCTCTGAAGTTGGACAAGTTGCTTCTAACATCATCATTTTTCATGTAATGTGAAGTTGACTCAATGTACAACACCAGAAAACTTTGAGTCCTCTCCTCCACAATAGAAGGACACCAGATTTTAATAGAAAAANTACTCAATCAGCATGTCCTTATATTTCCTCCAAGATTTATTAATAACCAATAGCTTGCGATTTCTATTTAAGTTTAATTTTACTGTAGTTATTTCCCACGCTAATTGTTCTTCCTCTTGTGCTTATTTATGTGTCAAATCCATCATTCTTTCAATACCCACAAGTTGTCCAAATATCAGTAATGTGAAGTTGGTTCAATGTACAACTAGAAAACTTTGAGTCCTCTCTTCCACAATGGACACCAGATTTTAATAGAAAAAAAACCCTATTTTTTACCTAAAGTACCTGCTCTAATTATTAATTTACTGCACTTGAGTACTTCTTTCTGATTAAAGGTTCATGAACAGTTATTGAAGTTGTATTTTGGATGGAAAGATATTTCATGAACAGGACAACAGGAGATGGCATGAAAAATAGAACTCCAGCATTTTAATTTACTCCATACAAGCAAGATATTGTAGAGAAAATGCTGGCTTCAGTGAAGCACTGTGTGGCTGTAAAAGAGCTTGAACATTGAGAACACTGTTGAATTCATGATGAAATATTCAGCCTACTGTAACTATCAGACAATTCCACAATGCAAGTGAGACAGTTGGCTTGCAGAGCATTTATCACGTGCAACATTGTAGATCTGGAGCTGAACTCTAATTCTCCTGTTCAAAATGTTTAGTCCTGTGAAAGGACCAAATACCCCAGCATGAAAAATTGTGAGACACCAACTGTGCAACTCCTAATAATCTTCATATATGGCTACTCATGTGGAATAATCTCAATTTTTAAGACAATAAATGTGTCACTTAACCAGCTATAAAATGCAAAAGTATTTCAAAATTTAAATATTGGGAAGCTTTTTATTTATCTTTAACAGAAATATACTTTTTTTTTAGTTGTGAAGATGAATGACTTTTATTTTTCTGTGCTTTATAGATAAGTATAAGCCTCAAAGAATCAAGAACTATATACTAAATTCTGATATGTTTTGAAATCAGTATTATATTAATGTGTTAAAATAGTCTAGTTTACTGAAATTAACAAAGCTATTCATGGTAGTTCTCCATTTCAAAGCACACTGCTTTAATTAAATTATGTGTTGTTTTGCCTTTTTCATTTTTGGTTACAGCAATAGAATTAAAAATGTGTGCTGTGTTTCTATTCGGAAACATATGAAGATCAGATTTGGAAGATAAGTGTTAACTAAGTGATCAGTGGCATTTGCCATTCAAATAATGAGTTTATACAACCAATCTGTTGTCAAGTGCACTACACAGCATCAGTCTGAGACTGCATTTCCCAGCTCGGCAAATGTCTGGATGAGAACCAGGTATTCTTCTCTTCCTCCAGCATGCTCTACAGGCTACAAGCTGTAAACTGGGAGATAAAGTGACAAACTTGCAGGATTGCACTGGAGACCACACAGGCATGACAGAGCTGTTGCTACTTCTGTCCACTGTCCATTACACGTCAGAAGTGAGAAGCAGAGGGGAGATCGTTTTGCACTTCCAGAAAGATATAAGAAGGTGACCTGTACTTCCTGAGAGAAGCTTGAAAAAAATAATTTCGAGTTGTCACTATAATTTAAGACTTTGTTAGGTTAATATAAATTTTCATTGCAAGTTAAGATCCCAACAACTTTTTATTTATGGCTTCATTTACTGCTAAGCTCTTAAAGGAAAGTAGAAAATACTTACATGATTTTTTTTTTTCACTAGAAAGCTTTCTCTGCACCTTAAGTGCCTCTAGAACTTAGTGAAATGTTATGACCTATTAAGTTCTTGTCAGATGAAGTCATTCATTACTATTCATTTAATTTTTTTACCTAGTATCCATTTATAAGCATAGAAAAAGTCCTAGCTTCAAAATATTTCTATTCAACAAGCTAATTCAATAAAAATCAAATTAAATGGACATTACCATAAATAAGCCTTTAAACATTTAAAATTATAATTAATTGCATATATTTTTATAGTTTTTCATAGAACACATATTTTAGCTGTCACATTATTCCAATGATCAATACTAAAAACCATATGTTGGTTTTCTAATGAAAACTGGAACTTATTAATAAAAATAACTTTTTTGGTGACCGGTAATTTTTTTAATAAAAAAGATATATTTGAGCTCATTAGCTGCATAAATTTTAGTTGTTTTGAAAACATACTTGTTTTAAAATTTTAAAGGACTTGCATTAGTCTTTTCCTTAACTATTTTTCATTAATTTTGCCATATGTATACCTTTTAGGATGTGATCCTTCACTTCTTCCTGTGATAATTTTTATTAATGAGAAAAATGGGGAAGAAAATAGAGTGGGGAAAAAACAAAAATTTTTTCACTTTTTTTCCTCATTGAAATAAATAAACTAATCACCTGAAAAGTTCAGATAAAATGGGGCATTTTACAGAGTGGATGTTGTCTATTTTTCTTGCTCAGAAAGAGAGGTAATAAAAAACTGAATTATGGTTTTGGGTCATCTCTGATCTTCAAGAGAGGACTCCATCTCTGCCTCAGTAATTTTGAGACCATAACCTGGTAATCACAAACCAAAAGTGAGATACAGAGTTGCTAAGATATATGATATTGTAATTGCTAAGTTTCACCTCCCAAGTGTAAAGATTTAGAAGAAAATTTTAATTAAATTTTCCTTAAAAAATAAATTGCATGGAAAATGCGATAAAAAGCAAACAGGCATAATTCACCAAAATAAAATGTGTGTCATATACAAAAAGCATTATAAATTCAATTACTGCATGCTATTTTAATATTATGATTCCAACCAAATTTAGGGAGCTACCTACAATTATTTTTGCACTTACAAGAGCTGCACAACTTAACTTGTTGTTTTTCACATCCGTAGGGAAGCCTTTGGCAGCTGGAGTAGTGAGTGTTCCACAACGTGAAACGGAGATACTTGACTGGGTCAACAAAGAGAACGTGCTTCCATTGGAAAGGTTCTGTACCCAGGCTAATTAACCCTGCTCTTCTACAATTACCTGTACAGGATAATTAGAGCTTCTGAGTTGGCTCATTTATTGCTAGCCTAGATATCTGTGCACCTCATGATTCATAGTTCAGAGAAGAAATGTATATTAGCATAACTATGCTTTAAAATGTGTGGTGATTTAGCTAATTAAAGGACTTTCAGTATCTGTACCTTTGAAAATCGGCTCTTAAATAAAAAAGATTATACCACTGGCCAGAAAATGTTTTAATGACTTTTTATAGACCTCACAATAAAATGTTTTAACATATAACTTGTTGCATATACTTGCATTGTATTTTAAAATGTCTGAAACTGATAAGGTTTCTATAAAGCATTCAGTGCATTTAATTGGAATGTGCAAATGTATTATAATTGGTATACTTAAGCTTAAGGGCAATTTTGAAAACAGTCATTAAAGAAGCCCTGTCATAGGTTGGGTAAGCATTCACGACCAAAAAACAGTCCAAAAATAGAGTTACATTCAGCCTGTGTATTTTGAGTGCTATACTTCATCTTTGTGAAAAGGCTATAAAGAAGATTCCAGGCACCCAGGAACCCAGGAAAAAAGTCTGCCTTGCTAAGCAGTGAAAGGATGACAGCAGTTGTTTTGTTTGCTTTGATCTGTGTAGTCATTAAATGAATATGTTTTTCACTTCCAAAATATTATGTGAAGAAAGGACTTATTAAATAACTCACTGAATTGAGCAAGAAATGTTCTCTCCTCTTCTTTGTTCTCCTTCCTCACCGCAGTGAGCTCACCACAGAATATCTTTTCTTCTTCCATAAGCAGTTGCGATCTGACAGGCCAACAGAAAAAAGTACAAAGGAAATTATAATGATCAGAAAGAAAAATAACCTTCCAGACCTGACAAGTAGAAATTCAGCACTTAGTGAAAAAAAAAAAAATTACTCTGACCAATAAAAGCAGGCAACCTTGAGGACTCTTAACAGGCTAAAATGTCATAGGACAGAAAGCACAGTCAGACACTGGAATAATGTAATCCTCATCTTGCTCACAGCTGTGAGCCCTGCAGCTAAAGCCTGCAGCTGTACTGCCTCCTAGAGAGCCACCACCCCAAAGCTCACTGAAAGAAGACTGATGTCTCACACAAAACTGAGTATCTCATACTTAATTAAAGGTTCATAGTGCTGCACAAGATACCATTCTATACCCTTTCTTACAGCTCTTGGCCATCTTGCCTCTCTTAACCTGCTTCCAACAATGCAAATAAAATGTCACCAATTTAGGTTCCAAGTGCTCCTTAATGCTCATGCTGTTCTTTCCACAAATGGAAGGTAAAAATAAAGAAATCTTTCCAGATGGGCTGAAAAGACTACATTGACTAGATTAGCATGATCAGTAATTATTTTCTGTTGATTTTCACCGCCTTATTCAGATCCCCCAAAGAAAACTCACAAAAAAACCTCTGACTTTTCTTTCTTTTTTTTTTTTTTTAATTAAGAAAATCGGGTAAACAATGGGGTAGAGGTAGTTGGTTATAGGTAAAAAGAGATGCAAAGAAAGGGTGTAATTTTTAATGTTATAAGGAAAGCAGCATCTTGGAGCCAAAGGAAAAGTAAAAGACAGTGGAGTAAGCAGAATATTTCCCCTCTGAACTTTGGTAGCAGTTACATCAAAGTAGTAAATGTTCCATTTGCATGTTCTTAAAATTCCTTTGCCTAAATTGCATGTCAACACACACTTTTAAGTTTAAATTATAACAAATGTGAATGGATCTTTGTAAGTAAGATACATTCTAACTTTATGCATACAGAACTATAATATTCAAAGACGTAATTAAATTTTAAAGGGACTTTAGCTTCCTGCATAAATTCAGTTCAAGTGATAAATTGGCTAAATCCACTTGGCATGTCTATTTTTCTCTTTAACCTGTTGTGCAAAACTTACATGTTTTAAATGGCAAAAGAATGTCATAATCTTAATTTGGTTTCCAATAAACCTACCAACTAATTTACTCTAAATGTGGAGATGATGATTATGCAAAGAAATCCTGCATCCAGAAAACATTTGGGCCAAATGAAGAGTGTATAGTGATGTTTGAGATTTTGAATAGACAGTGCAGACTGCCTACCTTTTAATGAATGTAAACCTGTTTCTATTCTGTGATGTTTGCTTCAAGAAACAAGAGGAAAACCTAGTGACTGACATGATTGTGGACTGCAGATATTTCACCTTTATTTCTCAATTGACTCTGACTCTGCTCCTGAGAACGAATGACTAGGTCATCTAGGGCAAGATTATTGGGGAATTAAGCAATTTACACCTTGGGGTGTGATGCTCGTCAACGTTGTTCTTTTTGCACACTTCACATTTGCTTCTTGCCTTAGGAAGTTAATTACTTTTATTGTTTCTATCAGTCTTCTTTTCCCTCAATATCCTCTATATAACACTGATACTAATGACCTTTTACATTACAAGCAGTCTACTTGACATGTGCTGCCCTGAAGGAACTGTCCTGAACCTGGACAGGTAAAAACCTGGAGGAATTTTTCCCAACTTGTATTGACTTCTGTCCATTTTTCCTAAAAGTGTCACTTTGCCTATGTGATAACAAAAATATTATCTTTAGCTTACAGACAATGCATTACCTTTCTCACAACATTATCACATTTTAAGGTCCCTAAGTCTTCCCACTTACAATATAAAGATCTTAAATTCTCCATCCAGGTCTGAGACTTCTACCCAGCAAAACTAAATAGAAGTGGTTACAATGGTCAGAAATACTCTCAAACCTGGAAGGGTTTGAGAATCTCCCTCTCAATTTAAGAGTTAAGAGTAAAAAGACAGAATGCTATCTTACGAAAAATGCAAATATTGTTTATCATACATAACAAAATCACAAAGGAATAGACTTCCATATTTGCAAAACTAAGGAAAAAAAAATGTTGCAGGGATTAGAAGAGGGATTATTTGACAATAACGGCCAGAGTTTGAGAAAGCTTACAAAATAATATGAAAACTTTAGTGATCAACTAAAATAAGTTTACCTATTAAATGCTGTATTTAAAAAAATTTAAAGACAATCCAGAAATGGCAATGACTTATACATATCTTATAAATTCTGCTTAGGGAAACAGAAATTAGAATACTTCTAGAAAAATATAAAAATAACCAAAAAATACTACCTCATCCATATTGAAAATATTTGCATGTTTACATAATATTTAATTCCTCGTACTGTATTTTTATTATATCTATTATGGGGAGTAACTTCCATTTTTGTATCAAAAGGGGAAAACAGATTATATAAATACTGAAGATCAAAGTACAGCATCAGAAAAACATGCCAAAATGAAATCAACAGAAACACACATAAATACTCGAAGGCAGATTGTTACTCTGATCAATTGCATCTCACAGACAAGAAAAAGCCTTCATGGGATAATGAAGCATCAACCAAATGCTCTACTTTTCTCAAGACTGATGTCAAAACAATGCTACAGTTATGAATAGTCTGCTGAAGGCCACACTTCTGGCTCCAGCAGACTTCCCCCACTCCTGGCAGCCTCCCACCCTGTGACACAAATGGCTTTTGCTGCCTCCACCCTGGGCCTACAGGGATCTTGTGTCTGTCTGCTTGGTGGGCACCCCGAGCCAGCAGTAGCTCCTAAAGGCTAGTGACTGTCACAGAAGTGTGGGGAAGGAAAGCTGGTTTTCAATGAGTTTCAACTGTCTCCAGCCAGCCAAGGCCACTCCAAACCTCCAAGAGAGACGTGGAGACCTGCCCGGTCCCTGTTACCACAAGTGTTTAGCACTTGCTATACCTGCTGATCAGAATGATGAGATAAACTGCAGAACTGCATCATAGAATAGCTATGCATCACTGAACAATTTTACCAGTAAATAAACATAGGATTTGTTTTCACAAACCATGATTTCTGGATGGTCTGTACCTCCCATGAGAAAGTGGGGCTATGCTGAACTTTGTTTCTTACCCTCTGAAATCTGACATCGGTGCCGTCAGAAAGAAGTCTTTCACTTCCAAAGGTATAGCACCGTTACAGAGTGTTATTTCTACTCATAGAAAAGAATAAAATTAATGTCTTGACATCTGATTTTATAAAGGCTCAGTTTTGTGTGAGGTTATGATGCCTTTCGGTGCCCCTTATCTCTCCTAATAATTAGGGTCCCTCGCTTTGAAAATGAAGAGGGGAAAAAAAACCCAGGGCAAGAGAGCTGCAAGGATACAGAAATTGATGCCATGGCTTGTGAAATGAATTCTCCTTTCAACACCTCTTCAGGATGAACTGCTCACATACAATATGAGCCAAAAAAACCCACAGAGTGTGTGATGCCAGATCAAATAATCTACTTGATTCAAAACTGTAGCTGAGTACTGCTATTTTTATCAGATGCTGACATACTAGAAATTTGAGGGGGTGGGGAGAGAGAGGTCATCAGATTCAGCCATTATATTTATGAATAAGAATTCTTTTTTCTTGGGATTAGATATCTTATATTGGCAATTTCTAAGAGATGAGTGTCCTAAGTAAACTCTTGCCATGAATAGAAGCTGCTGTGACTGATATCTTTATTTTGAGTATCATCTGATAAACTTACAATCAGTGTGATCAAATAAGGGCTCACTCTAGAAATGGTTAGAGGAACATTTTCTTGTTCGTGTGTTGAAAAAAGACGCAAGATTCACTATTCAGTATGTCCATTCCAAAAGCTTCCTTTTATTTTATAGTAAAACACTTAGACCTAAATTATTGAAGACACTAAGGGCAATGACATTATTTAGCAGTGCAGTGCCTAATGGGCAGGCCAATGACCCAGGCCTCAGTTAAGGACTTAATTTCTCCATGAAATATAAGGGAAGCATATGAAATAAATAAAGGAATAAATAAATAAAATCTCATCAGGATAATGAAACAAAGAGGTCAGTAAAGAGGAAAAAGAAAGCTGTAACCATTACAAATATAGATCACAACCAGCAATTTGATTTTCACAGGAATTCACACTGCATGATTTCTGATACTTCATTTGGTCACTCCTGTTAGGAACAGAATTCGTCATGCAGGCAATACAAATTTCTCTGAAGATTTAGGTGAAAGAAGATCTCCATCCAAACACAGCACACAAAGGATCTTACCTGTTTTTTTGGTTCTTGATATGAAATACTGGTGGAATTTTCAAAGCAAGTGGGAAATTTGCTTGTGAAACTCCAAGGCTAAGAGTTCTGGGGAGAAGAATGTCACATGCTGTAATCCTAGACATTAAAGTTAATTTATGTATCTAAATTCTAGTTTCAGAAGACCACTTTGATTCACCATGTTCTAAGAGAGGGCCGTCAGTTTGCCCAGATTTCTAGTGAGTTCTGACAGTCAACTGAACTGTCTGCTTATATAAAGGAGAAAATATTCTTTTGAAGAGATGCCATAATTTGAGTTATTAAGATATAAAATAAGTCTCTGCATTTATGAGTGGATGATTAGCATTTTATTCTAATACAATTTATAGAAGTATTTGTGCTTCAGTATTCAATTGCAAGCATAGGAGGTCTAGCAAGAGATGTACTAGAGACAGCTGAAATAATTTCATGGGCTTCTACCTACAATTCTCAAACATAGTAAGCAAGAGCTCTGAAAAGAAGGCTTAGGCAGTAGACAATTATGAAGCAGGTCACCCCCTCAGTAGGACAGTGTGGTCCCCTCCCTTTTCTCTCAACCTGATCTTTATTTCCTGTAATTCTGCCCAAGGGATAACCCCCAGTGGCAATCATAATGGGTGTGTCTAGTCATAATGGCTGCAGCCAGCTCAGAGTAAGTTCAGGAGAGACAGATATAAGTGCAGTATCTGTGGGCTAATTTGGGCAATGCACCCATCTAATCATAATGCTGGTTGAGGTCTGACTCAAATCAAATTTAGAACAAGCTAATATTCATAGTCAACATGCAAATATGACAATAAGTTCATTGTCTTACTCCATACATACTGGACAGCCCAGGACCCATTGAGGTCTCCCTCACAGCAGCAGGCCTCCTACCAGGACCTTCCTTGAGAAGTTATGCATCCCAAGGTTATTCCCTGAGGTTGAGAAGATCCTTGTCATGTTAGATACTCAGTAAGTCAATCTGGAATAAGTACAATGACACTTTGAAATTTAGCTAAGTGATTAGAAACGATTGATTGTACAGATATAATCCTTCAGACATAAAGCATTGAGCAAGTCTGAGAGTAAGTATGGATCCAGATGCAGCTGCCTCTGAGAAGGAGTTTAGAATAAAAGGGACACTTTTCTGAACTTCACAGATCAACAGAAGGGTCTCCCTGACAGTTTTGTCTGACCCTGTCCTCTATGCAGTAAATAATCTAGTGTACCTGGCCATCATCCCTGACACATTTACTATCAAACTTTGTTAAATTGCTGCTTTATATCAATAAATATATTGCAACTTCTCTGGAGTGGGTCACTCCATCGACAGCAGTGCTACTTTTGTAATAACAATTTTGTAAGCTGGAGAGAGAAAAAAAAGAGTACTGGTTCCTCTTCAAATGAAAAAAACTGATATATCAAACTTCAGAATTAGAGGATGACTGGAAAAGAAACTTTAGATGTATCAGGATACATAAGTGCTCTCAGTACATTTGTAGTGGTAGTGTACAAGTAATGAGTAATTGCTATTTCGAGGTAGCCTCTGCTTTTCTGAGCATGCCTGCAAGAAATTGCCAATACTCTTGAGATATGACCTCCAGATTTAATAATTCTAGTTCAGCACTTCTGAAGCTGAATCTTGTCCAAGAGTTCCAAAGTGTTTGTGAATAGATCAGTTTCAGTTCTTAAATGACTTCATACACAAGATTATTAATCTCCCATTCAATAAATTTTATACATGGAAATTGACAGAGCTTGAGACAAAAATGGTCATGGCAACAAAATATTGTAAGGAAATTCTCTGTCTTGTACTTCAGTTACATACTGTCCTCCTCCTGCCTACAAGACATGTCACACTGCCATTACTTCACAGTGCAGGAGATCTTCAGAATTCCTGGAAGGTCACACAGTCTCCACTGACACGAAAAGATAAAGCTGTGGCTGCAACTGAAGATGTTAAGTGCCGCCCCTCAAGGGGAGACACACCCACCAAATTATTTACATTACCTACTCTCTCTTACATTGTCCTCAGAATCGCTGAAACTTTTCTACATAAACTACCCTGTTTACTTTTCCTGGAATATGATACGAAGTTGCAGACATACAGCCTCAGGAAGGCTATCTTCTTTCCTACTTGTCCTGCATTGGTCAGATCTATTCAGGGATAAATTATTCTTCATCTTCATTTCATCAGCCCCTAAGAAGCAGCCTGATAGAAATTACTACTTTTTTACTGGAAGTAGCTAAGAGGCAACAGGTTATCTATGCAATTCTTAATTGTTTGTATCTTTTAAAATGCACTGAAAGGCATATTCAAATACTACAGAAGTCTGATACTTGAAAACCACAAAGCACATATGGCAAATAGCACACAGCGGAAAGTATGTTTGATTTGTGATGCTGATTAAATTGATGTAGAAAGCCTGCTGGGATCCCTTCCAGCCTGTGAGATGTACCTGACATCATGCTGTGGGTGTTACACTTCATTTGGTGTGATAAATCTAGTTTTCAATTGACAGTAAGAAGAAATACTGGAGTGAGGGAATACATGAAAGAATAAATTCAATCATTTTAAAGGCAGATTCACTGCATCTAGCATTTCCAGTGAAGATCAGTGTTCAGTCTAAAAATGCTTAGTAGAATTCAACATCCTGGGCTTTCTAGATTATTTGAGGCTTGATTATGGTATTCTAGGAAGACATATTTGGAGACAAGTCACATTTGGAGAATCAGATACAGGAAGGATTATAAAAGCATTTAAAGTGTGAAAAAACAGTACAGAAGAAAACAACTGTGCAGAAAGAACAGCTAATTGGATTCTTCTCTCTGACATATTCTGATTCAGTAAATACATCATCAAATAAGGCATCAACTAAACCAATCTGTTTGACAAGATCACAGTTTTTTTTTAAGTTGATGCTTTATTGAGTTGCTTGCATATTGGCTGGCATTCATCTGAGAGCTAAAACCAGTGCGTCTATGGAGAAAGTCCCCAAGATGTCAAATGTTTCTACCCAGATGGAAGTGGTAAGGAAAGAGACTGCAGTATAGATCACAACAAGTGCCCAGACCCTTCTCCTGGAGACAAATGAAGTACCTGCAAAAGATGTACACAGGTTGATGATCTGGTGAAAACCAAGACCCACTGTCAGTGAAGGAAATGTTGGTTTGAGAAATATTACAGGAATTTGTTTCTGACAAACCAATTGGCCCCAGTAATATCCTCCCAGGGGTGTTAAGAGAGCTGATGCCATTGCAAAGCTGCTTTTCCTAATCTTTGGGAAATTGGGGAGATCTTTGAGCGAAGTAGTGGAGATCAAGAGACTTCCTAGAAGAGTGGAACAAGGCTAATGTCACCACTATCTACAAGGAGGGCTTAAAGGAGAGTTCAGGAAATTATAGGCTCATCAGTCTCCAGTTCCCATTAAAGTGATGGAACAAACCCTCCTGGGAGCTATCACATGTCAAATGAAGCACATGATTGGGAAAAGCCATCACAGACTCACCAACAGCAAATTGTTCTTGACAAAGCTGATTGCCTTTTATGACAAAGTAACCCTCTCAGTTGATATAGGGCAACTGGTGGACATTGCCTACTGTATCTTCTCCAAGGCTTTTGGTACTGTTTCCCAGAGACTTCTCCTGGAGAAACTGATGTATTAGAGTCTAGGTAAGTGGTCTGTGGCGTGGGGACATGGCTGACAGGCAGCACCCTGAGGGTGGTGGCAAATAGCTCCTATTCAAACTGGCAGCTTGTCAAAGGTGGGGTCCCCCAGGGACTAAAATTGGGCCAACCACTATTTAGTATCTTCATAAGTGATGTGGATGATGGGATCAAGTGTATGGAGTTTGCTGATGATGCCAAACTGAGAGGGGATGTGGGCACTTCGGAAGGGAGAACTACACTGCAGGAAGACCTGAAGAGACCTCAATAGGGGACTAACAAGAGCTTTGTGAAGTTCAACAAGTGTGAGGTCTCACACCCAGGAAAACATAATCCACAAATCCAGCACAGGCTGGGATCTACCCAACTGTGGAGCAGCTCTGTTGGAAGGGAACCTGGGGGTTCCAATGGACATCAAGATCGATATGAGCAAACAGTGTGCAGCTGCTGTGGCAAAGAAAGTCAGCAGGGTTCTGGGGTGCAGCAACAACGACATCACCAGCAGAGATAAAAAAACATTTTTCCCCTCAGTGCTTGCCAGGTCATACTTGGAATACTGTGCTCAGTTTTGGTCCCTGCTAAAAAGCAGAGGAGAACAGGCTGAAAGTGTCCATAGGAGGGTCACAAAGATGACAGAAGAACTGGGAAACCTGTGATATGAGTAAAAGTTCAAAGAGCTGGGTCTGCTCCATCTTGAGAAAAGAAAGCTTAGGGGAGTCTGTATCATCATGCACCACTATTTACAGCTATTTACAAGCTACAAAAAAAAGATGGGGACTTCTTTTTCTCAGGAAGTCACCTGAAAAAGATGTGTGATAATGGGTACAAGTTTCTTCTGCTGAGATTTTGATTAGACACAACATGACTTCTTTTTTTTTTTTTTTTTTTTTAATGAGAACAATCATCTGTTTGGATAGTCTCTCCAGGGAAGTGGTGGATTCTCTTTATTCAGATTTGGCTGGATATGTTGGTACCATCTTGTCTAGACCAGGCTTTCACCAGGAAAAATTGGAACAAATGATGCATGAGGTCCTTTGCAACTTGGTATTCTATTATTCTATGATAGAAATATTGGGGTGCATTTCTGATGACATTAGATATTATGCTTAAACTATTGATCTCTAGATCCCCACTGACTGCATTTGGAGCTTATATACCTTGCTGATATGATTATGCCTACATTCACTCTTCAGAATTCAGTGTCTACAGCCTAAAATCATGATCTTCTTGAACTTTAATTCAGTTGCCTGAAGACATCTGAGACTCCATAAGCCATCTAAGACATTGAAACAGATGGCTGTCAGATATGATGTGACCAGTGGGAACGCCAGACACTTCTGCAGCAGCAGTTAGAGGCCAGGTGACCCTAAAAATCATCTCAAATTTCTTTAAATAGCTAAGTTTAATCAGCAATGAATCAAGGGCACAGTGAATTTTTTGGTAAATGACAAACAGTGGGAACAGTTGGGAAACTGATGGATATTGTATAACAGTTCTATTATAAGCATACAGATGAGTAAAGACTACGTACATAAAACATTTTCAGTCTCATTATTTACAGACAGCCTAGACTTAGAGGAACTTTGTAATATTTTTTTTAGTAAGAGCTATTCTGTCTCTGACTTCACACAACCATTATACTCTTGCAGTACTGACCTCAAAGAAATCATCGTTCTGTTCATATCCGTGAGTTATATTCTCAGGAGAAGAAAGAAGAAAAACTGATGAACTCTTATTCCTAAATGCATACATGCTGTGTATGTTAATTAGACAGATAGTCTGCCAAACTCTATTGTGTTACAGAGTCAACCTAACAGCTCTGTAAATGGCAGAAATGCACAGCTGGGAGGCCAGTACCACATCACAAGACTGCCTGCTGCAATATTCAATTCTGATAAATCCAGGATATTCTATTATTAGAAAATCTGAACTGTTGTCCATTATTTTCTTCTTTAATCTTTACTATTTCAAAACTTTAAGCAAAAGAGCTTATTAAAGACAATTTGGCAGGAAAATTTTCACAATTTGCATCACTAAAATCATAGGATCTCTTGAGCTGGAAGGGACGTATAGAGATTGAGTCCAATGCCCTGCTCTTTGCAGTACTATCTAAAAAATGCCCTTATGACTAATATGTCTAGATGTTCCTTGAACTCTGACACACTTCTTGCCATGACCACTTCCTTGGGGAGCCTGTTCTAGTGCCCAACCACCATCTCAGGAAAGAACCTTTTTCCTTATGTCCAATCTGAACTACTGTGACACAGCTCATCAGAGAGGAGATTGGCTCTTCCCACTCCACTGTCTTCGGGAAATTTTAGGCTGTGATGAGGTCACTCCCCAGACTTCTCTTCACCAAGCTAAACAAAGAAGTGACTTCAGTTGCTACCTACATGTCTTGCCCTTGAGACTTTTCACTATCTTGGCTGCCCTCCTTTGGGACTCACTGGATGTGAGATAACATCCTTACTATTCTGAGACACCCAAAACTGCACACAATACTCAATGTCAGGCCGTACCAGCACAGAGCAGAGCAGAACAACCACCTCAGCTGACCAGCTGGTGACGCTGTGCTTGATGCATCCCAGGACACAGTTCATCCTTTTAGTCACAAGGGCTCACTGTTGGCTCATATTAAACTTGCCCTCAACCTATTTGCATAGATCTTTTTCTGTGAGACTCCTCTCCAGGTCATCATCCCCCAATTTGTACATATAACCAGGATTACCACGTCCTAGGTGGAGAATCATAGCTGATACAACAGTTTGGAATGAAAGGGATGTTTAAAGGTCATCTAGTCCAACCCCTCTGCAATGAGCAGAATCTGGTACTTGCATTTGCTGAAGTTCATATGGTTGGTGAACACACAGCTCTCAGGTCTACCCAGATCTCTTTAAAGCCTTTATGCCCTCGAGGGACTCTGTCATTCCTTCTTAATTTAGTATCATAAGCAAACTTCCTTACTGTACTTTTGATTCCTACACTTGGATAATTTATAAAAACATGAAAGAGTACTGGCACAAGACAATAACCAATAACCCCTTACCCCTTCATCCAGGAGTCCTCCTTTGTTCATAAACAACAAATCTGGAAGGGCTCCGATTAGTTGCCTTCCTTAGTCATGCTCCAGGAAGTTATCTTCAACACGCTTCAGGAGTTTCCTGGACCGGTTCATGTCTGCTGTATGATATTCATAAGTGACATGGGAAGGTACAATCACCCATAAGAACAAGGGCAGCTGATCTACAGATATATCTTAATTCCTTGACAAAATATTCAGAACCAATTCAACAAAATAAAACCATGATACTTTTGAGATATTATGTGCAAAACTGCATTTACAAGTAACATTAGTGTGTTACTATTATCACAGACATTACAGATTACACGAAAATATTTACAGTTCAGACTTTACAAGAAGATTTTTATGTGAAAATATGTGTGAGTCTCCCTTTCCTAGGAAAGTTATACAATTTCTACTGACATCTCTGATCAAACTTTACATTCAACCAGTAATAGTGCCATGCTAAATTGGAGCAATTATCTGCTTAATTTGTGATTACTGTGATCCCCATCACCAAATTTGTATTATTTATTTACTTATTTACTGATTCCTCCACACAGGGATTTTCACGGGTTTCTTTTCAAAAGTGGTTTTTGAACTCTTTTGGGGAGTTTAAAACTTGTCCTAGACTATTCTTAAAAGTGATAAACAAGTAAGGTGAAAGTTGGTAAGGAGGGAGATAAGAAATGGACCATCAAAAAAGGCAGAAACAATCACAATGATAGCCATCCTAATCTTATTTTATATTAATTTTGATACTTTAAAAATAACTGTTTTTCATTTACTTTACTTAAAGAACTCAGCAGGGTCTGATTTGCAATTTTGCCCAAAGGTCTCTGCACAAGACCTATATTGGCTTAGAAAGATCAGTATTTGACCACTAACTATTTTCAAAACTACATCTTACTTGGTCTGCTACCTTCTGTGATTTTAATATTTCGGTACAATAGAAATGAAAAGTAGTTAACACAGCTTTGGGGAAAAAGGCAAAAGATTTGGAAGGCAAACCAAGAGATAAGGGAAAAACAAAGGGAAGCAACCCTTCTGTTGTAAATCCCTGTAGTAGTGGGAAAATGGAAAACAAATCTCACACTGTGTGTATGTATATATATGTACACATATACATATATATGTGGGTGTGTATATATACTACATATACACCTATGTATATGTATAAAATTAAATTCCATAACTCTATAAAGAAGCTTGTATCTGTACTGCTGTTCTTTTGCTAATTTGGGAAAAACACCTTTGGTTTTACATTTCTACTTATGACCACTGCATAACCTTAGGAATTAATGATGTTTTAGTACTGAAACTTGTATAAAAAATATTTGTTATTTCCCTTTTCTCATCTTATTAATTAATTTATTTTTGAAAAGTTTCTGATGAAGCCATTATCAACATGACTTATTAATTGAAAACTTAAAATAAAAAGCTTTCCCATATTTAGTGTTCATGTTTATGTATTCACTGAAAATATTCCTAATGAGGTCAACAAAAAATAGTCTCCAGGCACTCTAAGCTGGCACTTTCTGGACTCTCACTCATAATTGCCAGGTAATTTACATTTGACCTGTACCTCCAAGTCAGAATGTTAATGCGTTCTGCAAGGTGAATTCAAACCTGTCCTTAATTAGGGTGCCAAATAGGAAGAGTTATATTTTATCTGGAATATAACCTCAGCATTTCTGAATAATGGAATTAATGTGCA
>VZTN01012078.1:36795-109564 GCA_013400515.1 Erpornis zantholeuca
TCTGAATAATGGAATTAATGTGCAGGTTCATAAAATATGCATTGGTAAGCACTTCCTCCGTTATAGAATAATAATGAATTGGTATTTGAAAAATTGAAGAATTTCTGTTGCATCATCAACTACTGTTTTTTTTCTTTTACTTTGGAAAGAAAGAGACATTCATATACATAAATGTGACCACACATATAGCTACATACTGCAGAGATGCTAGGAACAAAACCAAAAATGCAGATGGACTGAAATTCTGTTTTCTCAGAACGATAATTTTTATATTCTGTACTTCATGCTCATCCCTCCTTCATGTATATCCAAAAATCTCAGTACCTGGAATTGCTACAGGAAGTAGAAACAACTGGCTGCCCAAAAAGTCAAAAAGAAACTGAATCACTTTTTTCACACCTAAGGAGTTTAATTTATTTTTTTTTTTTTTAAGTATGTTATTATGCATCCACTGCATTGCTTCTGGACAAATTTACAAAAAATATTGAGAGCATAAATTATCATAACTAATTAACTGCCTACAATGGACAGGCCTAGGATTTGAGTGTAATCCAGAAACTAGGTAATCCAGTTCTTCAAACTACTACTACCTGTTTAGCCTTTCACTCAGGGACTTCCTTCCAGTGAATACCATGTCCCTGCATGATTTCTGAACAGCTAAGTCTCCACTTAACTAAGTGCTTCTTTCACTCTGTATCCTGACCCAACACAGAACTGAACTGGTGGATTTCCCTTACTTTGTAGAATCTATCCTGTTACTGTTTGTAAAATAATTGTCATACCCCACAGTAAAGGATGATTTTAGTAGGCAATAATTATTTCTGAGAAAAGATGGTATTTTTCCCGAAATTTTCTATAAAATGAATTCATGTATTTTGTGAATATTGCTATTTTGTTTAGGATTTAAAGGAAATGGCCAAAAAAGCAAATTAATTAACAAATACCAACATAAAGTTGCTCTTGCTTGGCAGCCTGGTAAAGCTTACTTTTTTTTCAATGTTTTAAAAAAATAGATTTCTATGTATAGGTTTTCTACTGTCTAAC
This sequence comes from Erpornis zantholeuca, assembly GCA_013400515.1. Classification (NCBI taxonomy): domain Eukaryota; kingdom Metazoa; phylum Chordata; class Aves; order Passeriformes; family Timaliidae; genus Erpornis; species Erpornis zantholeuca. The sequence continues at coordinate 37,840 of VZTN01012078.1, forward strand.
AAAAAAAAGGCTTCACTAGGCCACTGCCATATGCAACAATAAAAGGAGAAGGGCATCTTATAATGTGCCAGTGGGAGCTTTAAAACTTGGAGGACAGAGATGGTAGAGAGAGAGTTGCAGACCTATAACATGCAGCAGGGTAAAGTGGAGTCGTTTGGGTTTTTTAAAGAGATCTATCATATCACTGAAATATGAATCTTCTTCCTTTTCATTTTTTTTCTCTGAATTTCTTCCTTTGAAGTGTCTCTGACTGATCTTTCCCTTGTAGAAACACCCGTGTCCTTCTTGGGAGCTGTGGAAGGATGAGGAACTGTATTCTGGAACCATCATTAGAACTGAAGTTTGAGAACCAGTAGGTCCCCTGCGATGCAATAATATAGCCCTCTCCTCTGGTGGCAGCAGATTATCCCTGTGAGCCACTGGAGTCATGGGTTAAATCTCCCATTTCAAAGATATGGTTAACCTCAAAGGTATAAATTCTTTGGGAATTTGTTTGAGCATTTTTGTCTTCCAACATTTCTAAGGATTTCCAGTATTTCCTCTTATCCTTAATTTGTCTATCTCTAAAGAAACAAAACCCATCATAATATATAGCAATATATAGCAATTTATTTTAAAAACAGAAGAGATAATAAAACCCTTTAAAAGGTTTAATATAAATACCTCCTATGCTTTTGGAGCATAGCCTTTAGTAACAGTGCAAAGGCCTTGAATAACATAAAAAAAAAAACAAAACAAAAACAAAACAAAAAAAAAAACCAACAAAACAAAAACCTGCTGAACAATTACTCTTCTCATTTCTGCAAACACAGTAATCTCAACTAATTTTGCCGGTGAAGTATCACCACACTGCAAATGCCCCCCTTCTAAAATCTATTTACTCTGACCTTAATGCTTCATATGCTAGATCAAAGACTCATTGTATTGACAAATTCTTTGAGGAAAGATCAGCTTCTAAAAATATCTATTTTTAGGCTGACATTTTATTAAATGAGTTTACATCAAATACTGGCATTTCATAAAGATAGAATTTGGAGCTTTTAAGAGCTAATTCTGGGAGATATTTTTGTTTTCACTTTCATGTAATTTTGTATAGATGTGAAAAAAGGAAATAATTTCCCAGATATTATTTTGTCTGTTTTTCTGAACTACTGAATTATATTGCTGAATCAAAGCATGAATTACAGCTGTTCCAAATATCATTTTTTTTTTGTCTTGAGTTCTTTACATAAATCATATTTAGATCAATTTTAGATAGTATGTGGATTTCATCTATTAACTGAAAAAACATTAAGTTCAGAATTCTGAAGTGGAAAGGGCAGGGGAGCTGAACCAGGAGCCAAAAGCATTAAACGAGGGACAAATTATTGGCTTTCTAGTTTGGGAGATTTTCAGGTTCAAATAATATTTTTACAATCCTATATAGGTCTGAATATTAAAAGCATGTTAGGTCTCCACATATAACTAAGTGCAAAGACTCAGCACAAATCACTAATTTTAAATCATATGCATTTCTAAGGCTATCTATCTGCCCAAGGAATGAATGCTTCTAAAGGAAGTTGACGTTGTCATGGTTGATTTCCCTGAACTCAAAGGTAAATTTTACCCAGCTATCTATCAAAGATTGTATATTAAAAAGAGTTTATTACATACTGAGGGGAAACTCGGTATATGTCATTAATTTCTATATAGCACCGTGCAGGTCATGCATGTGGTGTTGTGTGGTTTTGCCCCTCAAAGTCTAACCTCCCACGATGAGATACAGTAATTTTTCTTTTTTAATTAATAGTTTGAGTCAAGAATAGTAATCAAATTATTACAGTAACTGCAGCAGTGACAACACTGAAAGGAACAGATCATTTTTCTATCTGTTCATCAGGACATGAATACAAGCAAGAGCATCATAGCACATGGGTATTTCACAGCACTAATTTATTAATTGAAAATGTAAACAAAACTGCCATTCTAAAGGATTTTGGTGCATGCAATCTATTGGTCTTCAACCTTAAACTGAAATGACTAAATATAGTTTTATGAACATAAAAACAGATTTCCATGGAAATTTCCTTTAGAAATATGCATGCAATACATGTAAGAACAAATAAATACCTAAGAGCTGATTATTATTTTGTCCCTGATACTGTATGAAACATTAAAGGTTGAACTCTTTGCTTGCTGTCTTAGTGACCCTCTGATGTAGTAAAAATCTCAGGTGCTGTAAAGGAGAAGTCATATGTATGACAGTCTGGAATGTAAATCTGGCTGCAGAGCATTAAACTTCTGTTACTCTCAGCTAGTGGACTTAGAGATAACTGCTAGAACATTCACACCACCACTGCACTGATATACTGAGCAAAGAATTAAAATTATACATTATTTTCTTGACCCACATAACATTTCAATGAACAGGAGCTAAGAAAAAAAGAGAATTTGGTCTCACATATAAAATACATTTTCAACACTATGCATTGTATATTAATAGTTTCTTCCCTCAGATCCTGTAGTTATAATATAATCAGCCACAGCTACCCAAAAATCAGCTGTGGCTAGAAGTTTTTAATGTGTTTAGATGCAGCACTCCTAAGGTATTTCCTCAAAGGCTGCAGCAGAGTAACTACTCTGCTCGGCATCACTAATTCTGTCCTTTACCACAACAGAGAGGGTAAATTTCAGCTGGAAGAGATTGCAACCAGTGTTTTTATCCATGCCATGCCTTTAAGAAATTGAAGAAATTTGTTCATGCCAGACAGCTCAAGGCTTGTTTTTTGCATCATATATTCAGTGTTATTTGGCTCAATATCTATGCTTTGTTGGATTTGAAGGGAGCTAAAGTAACTAGTTTAAGAACACGCCGTTTAGTATAGATTAAAACAAATGTCCTCCAAATATTGAAAAACTATCACAGCTGTCAGCCAAGGTTTATTTAATGTAAAAAATAGAAATATCTATTTCAGCTAAATAGCCGGTGCACAGAAACAGATGCTCTCAAGAAAGTATATATCAAACTTTTAAAGAAAAGTATTGCAAGGATGAAAGAAGTTCCCAACTGGAGATACGTATTCCTCACCATCGGCAATGAAAAGAACAAACAGTAGGTAGCTCATCTCTAGTGCCTGGATGTCTAAATTAGAGCAGGTAATTAATCCTTGCTCAGAGATGCCAGAAATTCTTTTAATTTACTGGTGTACTACTACATCATGCCAAAACTCCACATTTGCTTCCTCCTTGCTCCAAAATCGCATGAAAATTTTATCCTTTTCTGCTTCCAACACTTTAAAAAGCCTCAGTCTAAAAAAACCTGATATTATTATTGAACAGCATAAGATTTAGGGAGAATTACACAAAATTATAGGGCAACAATCGTAATTTTTAAAAAAGCAACCAGAAATTACAAAATATCAAATACATGTTGTGGTCCCAAATTCCTTGCCAGAGGTTGTCGTGAATGCTAAAACTTAAGGTTGATTCAAACAGGCATTGAATCACATGAAACGGGGAGATATCCTCAACCCTTAGTGTGAGGAGATTTCTTCAACCCTTAATATTTGATTTGTCTGTCAGCACCCCAGGAAAGCCAAGACCCTTGTGCCTGACCAGTCTGCCAGTGCCCTGTTAGGGGGGCTCTTCACTGGACAGTCCCACTTGATCAGGGGGTGGTTTGACTGATTTAATCAGGGACACAAACCAGCAGCATAAAGGAGAGCCCTCAGCTGGCCTAATCACTGTATCTGAGTATGTCACCGAGGATTGTCAGTGATAGTATCTGATTGCAAAAACATATTCAAAGCAATACACAGACAAGCTCTAGTACCCAATAAAAGTGCTCAGCGTGCACAAAGTGTGGTTCCTACCCAGTAGGAGTCCCTGTGGGGGAGAAGATGGGTTCAGGCCATTGACTGATCCCAGCAGTTACAATGGAGCTTTTAGTTTTTCCACATTCTCAACTGACTTCTATATTATTTCTTTATGTTTAGGTGAAGCTTGAGTCATGCATACCTTTGTTCCTCATCAGTGTAAAATTCTCTCACTTCAGTGTTAAAGATACGGTTAAAAAAAATGCAGAGGCATACCCAGTGAGGTGTGGTCATACCTCGGAGGCAGGTAACTTTGGGATAAAGTTCATTAATGTTACAAGAAGGTTATAGTGAACCAAGTTCACCTGAAGAGAGCAATTCCACCACAGTTGCTGGCTCAGCAGCAGGACATCTTCTCGTGTCTCCCCAGGTCGACAGGTGCTATGTGGTTTATCAGCTGCGAAGCACCTTTGACTTCCACTCCTTGCAAGGGTTTAACAGAGCCTGGCCAAGGTATCTCCATCCTGCTTCGCCCTTCATTCCACCCTGCTCAGCAGGGGTTTACAGTTGCAGATGGTGTGTATGAAAAATCATCATTGAATAGGCCTTGAGCATGGCAACCATATTCCAGCGAGGGAGTAGCAACTGCATTCCTCCCTATAATTCCTGTACCATTGTAACTTCTGTAAGGGAATGCTGATTTTACCTCCAGCCATTTTTCCACACAGGCATTAGACAAATTCCTGAAAGAAGATTTTATTGAACACAGAGATGGGAAATCAATTCCTGTTCAACTAAGTTTTAAAATGCATGTTTCCTAATTTATCAGAAATATATACCATCTGTAGCATCAATATTCTAAGAATATTTCTTAATCTCATGAACTTCAGCTTTAATAGGCTGCTCACTGAGTTATGCATTTGTATCGCATCAATTGCAATCATAATTAAGAGAAAGGAATAACCTCTAGGACATTTTGATATTTCAGGTTGTGGTGGGTCGCACTTGCCTAGCTGCCAGGGCTCTGCTAAGCTGGTTTCCCACTACCTTTCTTCAGTAGGATGGTGGGGGAAATGAGATGGAAAAATTCATTTTTCAAGATAAAGAAATGGTGTTTACTTACCAGTTGTCATCACAGGCAAACAAGACTTGACTTAGGGAACAGTAATTTAATTTAGTGCCACTTAAAAATGAAGGATGATAAGAAAAAAAGTGCCAAAACTCAAACCCCATTATGCTTCTCACCTGCCCTTCTTCATTCAGTGTTTCTGCTTCATTTCCTACACCGCACTTCTTCCCCCTGCTGTGTGGCACAGGGCAATGGCGATTGGGGGTTGCAAGCAGCTAATAATATTTCTTCTGTGAAGTTCCTTTAATCTCACACTTTGCTCTGCATCAGTGTAGGGCTCTTCCCATTGGCTACAGTTCTTTCAGGTTCTGCTCTAGCACAGAGCTTTTTCCCTCTCCTCCAGCTCTTTCACTGACATTGGTGATCACAGGCCTTTGCACTTTTCTCTCTCACAGCCACTGCACACTGACTATTACCTTTTTTTAAGTATGCTTGGTGGGCTCAGCCATGTCCTGAGGTATGTCCATTGGAGCTAACCGGAACCACCTGTGTCCATTTTGGGACAGCTCTGCCATCTCCTTGCAGAGACCATCCTTGCAGCTCACCCACTACCAAAACCTTGACACCAACACCCAATATACAGCTTTATAAAAGACAGTAAGAAATCTTATTTCAGTTAAAGAGAACATGCTGGGGGTACTTTATTGAAATAACTAGCATTACAGCACTAGTATTCTTCTTTATAAGTATTACTTTTTGGGGCTCTATACCTGAAAAACAGTGATCAATTTGGCAGCCATAGAGGATCTCTCCAGATATATGTCTGAAGTCTTCAACAGGCAATCAGCTGGCTACATGCCGTAGGTGTAATAGAAATGTTTATTGTGCTGTGGGTAGAAAATGGTGAGAGAAGCAGAGATTGAAACCAATTTAGAAAATGCACTGTACTTGAAGTCTGGCTGGCTGTCATTCAAGTCATTGATTCTTCAGCAGAAAACTTAAATCAATATGGCTAATGGAGAAAGTGCTAAAACCTAAAGCAGAGCTTTCACATTTCTAATCTCTCCTGCATAGAAATGGTGCAAGTTTGAGCCATGCAGGCTAAAAATCTTCTCTTAAAGAAGGAATAGCTTGATAATGTTTAGGACTGGTGGAATTTGAAGCTAACCTTACTTTTATCAACCCCTCTATGATATCATCTGCTGGTGCATTATATCCAAGGTAAAGAAGTCATATTTACTTGTCTCCTGAATTTTGTTTTCCATTTTATTCTGAAAAGAAAAAAGGAACAGTATGGGGCATAGGAATCAGCTCATTCAATGCCAGCTATCTAAATACGACTGGTACTTCTTTTAAGCAATCCATCCATTTGTCGAACTTGACTATCTTAAAGGTTTTTTCCTACCCAAATGATTCTATGACCTATGTTCCTTCTACAACTAGTGGAAGGGAAAAATTTTCTGAATTCTTCCTGTTAGAAGAGTCTAGCAGTCTAAAATATGCAATGTGGATACCTTACACAGTATCTCTTCACTCCTTTATATGCAGACTCAGGTTTCAGAAAGACCAATGGAGTGTAAATGCACTGTAAATGTAACAGCCTAATTAAAATGTGGTATTAAAATTTTGTCATTTATATTTATCTATTTATTTTCTTTTAGACAAAGTATCAACAACAACTAATGCTTCTTAAAAGTATGGTAACTTTCTCCCTGTTCAAATATAGCTGCTTTTTTTTCCCCCTCAATTCGAGAGGGTTAAGCAGTGCTCATTAAAATTTTGCTTTCTTTTTCTTCCTATGATATTCCTTATCAATCAAGATCAGTTCATATCATCTTCCTGAATTTTAGTAAAGAATTCAGCACTGTCTTTCACAGAATCCTGGACAAAATGTCCAGCCCACAGTTGGAAAAATAGATCATGTGATGGGTGAGAAAGTGGCTCATGGGTTAGGCCAAGGAATTTTAGTGAATGGGGTGACTTTAGATTGGTGACCTGTCACTAGTGGGGTTCTGCAGGGCTCCATCCTCTTCAATATCTTCATAAATGACTAGGATGCAGGATGGGAGGGAATACTAAGTAAGTTCGCAGATGAAAAAAATTGGGAGGAACTGTTGAGTCCCAGGAAGGGAGGGAGGCCCTGCAGAGAGACCTCAACAAATTAGAGGGCTGGACAATCACAAGTTGTATGGAGTTTAACAAGGGCAAGTGCCATATTCTGCACCTGGGATGGGGTAGTCCTGGAGGTATGTGCACACTGAGGAATGAAATGTTGAAAAGCAGTTTCACAGAAAGGGATCTGGTGTTTTGGGTTGACAACATATTGTAGAGTTCACAGTGAGGTTTGGTAGACAGGAGGGCCAACTGTGTCCTGGGGGGCATCAGGCACAGCATCACCAGCTGGGAAAGGGTTTGTCCTGCTCTGCTCTGCACTGTGGTGGGCTTACCTTGAGTCCTGTGTGCAGTTTTGGGTGCCACAAACAAGAAGGATATTAGGCTATCAGAGAATGTTCAGAGGGATCCAAAGACTGTGAAGTGCTTTGAGGGGAAGCTGTATGAGGAGTGGCTGAGGTCACTTTGGTCTGTTCAGCCTGGAGAAGAGGCCCAGCAGAGACCTCACTGCAGTGTAAAACTTCTTTACAAGAGGAAGAGGAGAGGCAGGCACTGATCTCTTCTCTGTGGTGACAGTGACAGGACCTGAGGGAATGGCCTGAATTTGTGTCAGGGGAGGTTTAGGTTGGATATTAGAAAAAGGTTCTTCACCTAGAAGGTGGCTGGGCACTGGAACAGGCTCCCCAGGGAAGTGGTCACAGCACCAGCCTGGCAGAGTACAAGAGGCGTTTGGACAACATCCTCAGGAACATGGCGTGATTCTTTGGATGGTCCTGTGTGGGGTCAGTGGTTAGACATAATCCTTGTAGAATCTTCTAACTCAAGATATTGTGTGATTCTCTAACTTTGTGTGGTTTCTATAACTTTGATATTTCGGGTGCAAGATTTTTCATCTGAGCAAGTAGTCATATTATGAGAAAAATCATTCAGACATTTATGGATTTATGTGAACTTACAGGGTAAGTAAAAGCATCAAAAGACTGCAATATTAAAACAAAGTTACTCCTCAGGCAATAATTTTGCCAGCTAAATGGCGCCTCAGGGCTAGTTTATACAGATTACTTATAATGTGCACTTTCAGGCACATTAGTAGGGATACGACAAAGTACGTTCATGAGGAGATTTGGATACTGCAAGAGTATTTTGTATTTTACCAAATTTGAGCCTAAAATTTTAACTGTGAGACAGTTTTTATCTCCATTCAGCATCTTTTCTCCTTGCACTCCAAAACTTTTGCAGAACTCTCATTTATCCATATGAATAGGAATTTATTCAGTCTCACAAGTTATTCTTCACAGAGCAAATATAGGTTTCTCTCTGAGACATCCTCTTAGGCTGAAGCTGTGGGAGGAAAAATAAACCTAGTTTGTATATATACACACACCCTTTAGTCTGAGTAGGGGCAGTATGTTTTCCTGCTTTCTGGGACAGGTCTTCCGTGAAAGGTTTTTGCTGTTTTCCTGAAGAAATTGAACTTTATATAGAAAATTCATATTATTATTTCTTGCTCGATATATTTAGTAGTTATTAAACTACTAAGTCAAAGAGAGTGCTATTAATTAATTTGTTTTAGTACTTTCGGCAAAACAAGAAATTACAATGCAAATATATTGACCTGTGTTTTTACTATTCCTGGATATCAGGTGTAGTTACTGGTGCTCTAAGGGTGTCAGGACAAGATATGCTAACTGAACTTTTGGACTTGTCAGGTTGTTTGTTCTTAATTGTTTTCATTATTTCTAAAATATTCCACTAATTATACATATTTATTAGCACATATAATCCCAAAACTGGAAGCTCAAGACAAAGTTAACCTACCCCAGTATTCTGACTCTGACAGTATGATACGGTTGGAAACCACAACAAATATATTGTAATTCTTTCCTCAGGATCTTCTAGGATCCTCTTCTCACTTCATTAATAAACAGATTGGGACTTCTTAAGATAGATTTTACATCTGTAGTTTTTATATAACAGCCTTCATTGGTTCAGTCTTCCTTGAATATTTCTAGACATTTTCTGTATATTTTTTTGTGTTTCCAGCAATGAGTTGTACAATTTAACCACAAATAAAGAAAAAAGTATCATTTTATTTGCATAAAGATCAGTTGGGCAATGAAAGATGTTTTTCAAACAGTCTAAAGAACAAAAAGTCTGTGATGACACTCTTAAGTGGTCAGGACAGAAGCATTTCTTAGAAATGTCACATAACAAAACCACTACATTAATCAGAGAAAGAAAACACACCCTGAGGCAGAAGGACTTCTTCAGTGAAAATTTTATTCTATTTCATAAAATATTTAAAATACACTTGAAAAACAATGTTTAGGGTAAGTCACTAAAGAAAAATGAAATTGCTACTTAGACATATGTGGTTAATAATTTAAACTTGATATTCAGGATGACGTTAGAGTTAAAAGTTTGATGTAAACCACAAATGTTTAGAGTAACGTTCATTTCTTTCTGCTTGTACTCATTTCTTAAATTGTTATTGTTATCAGGTAATATTGTCAGCAAAGAAATCTGTATTTTTTTGATACAGATTTGAAACTGAATGTTTAAAATATCATTGTAGCAATTAATAAAGGTCTTAGAACCACCTTACATTATTAATGGAGGCCTAATAAAATCACTGAACTATTTCATGTTACCATGAAATAAACAAAAGTCTTCAAAGATGTATGGGTCAGATGTATGAAATATAATTTTACTTAAAATGAAATGGTGTTGCAAGACACTTGGGATAAGAAAATAGGTTTCATAATGGCAATAATTTCATAATTACTTCAGTATGAAGTAGTTTATTTTGTCATATGGAATGATGTCACCTATTTTAACCGTGTATGCATAATTAACATTGATTATCTGACATAGTCTCTGAATTTACCTAGCTTCAGCTACCATTTTACTTTTAAATATGTATTAATGATGAATATTCAATCTTTAAATGCTAAATTAAAAATGCACCAGTGTAACAATTCTGCTTCATGTATACTGGAGTAAGGGATATTTTAATATTAAAAATTAATCACATGTCAGTAAGAAACAGCTTTTAGAACTTGTTAATATTGTGTCCAGCACCTTGAATTCACTATTCCAGAAATGCCTAGTAACTACCAGAGATTTGTAGTTAGCTCAAGTAATCTATAGAAACCCCTTACTTCCTTTTTTTTCCCCTTTATCTTTCATAATCAGTTTAGTCTCTAAATATCACAAACCAGATTCTATCATTTGAAAACATTTTATAACTTTGTTCAGAAAAACATTATGCCTTTTTTCTCTAAGTAATTTTTTTAAAGAAAACTCTGACAACACCCCCAACCCCCAGAAACCTTACAATATATTGTGAATGTTGTCCTTAAAAACTGGGCTCATAAGTATTAGAAATGTCCATCTGTGAAGAATTTCACGCGTTCAAAATTCATAGAAATCTTATTTTTTACATACTGTTTGTCATTTTGTTAACTAGAAGATATTTAGTCAGATTACTGTTTATTACTGTGTGCAGCAAGTTATAATCCAAAACAAAGCATGAACTGAAAATCTGCATCAGAATTAGCAATCAATACTTTATAATTTTTTTAGAAAATGAAAAGTTTAAGTATAATCTGAATATTTTTCAACTATATTTTGTATGAAAAGCCTACAAAAAGGATAAAACTAGATAAAACTAGAAATTTCTCTAGCATGCTTTCCCTTTAAAAAAAGTACAGGATCGAGTTTGGGTCCCACATGCAAATGCATCAAAATGCAAAGCTCTTATTATAATATTAAAGATGATTGATGTCTCTATTTGGCAACACAGTGTTTTTCTCTCTTTCTTAAGCTGAATTATATCACTTTTCTGAATTCTTCAACTATCTCTTCACTCCTTGAGTCTGCTCATAATTTCCATTAATTTCTTAATTCCAAGACAGCTTCAACATTCATTAATTCAGTTTTCACTACATCTCTCTCACGCAGATTAGTAGTTTAGCAAAGACTGAAAGCATTTGTTCTATCATTATCTCTGATATCCGGCAAGAAACCCTGACCAAGATTCAGGCTTCAAGTATCCTACACACAGTGAAAAAAACACATCAAACCACCAAAGAGTCCCTATATTCAGGCTGGGTATTGTCAGTCACTACCTTCCTCCAAGAGCAAAAAAAAATAAAATTGCTTACCACATCTCATGAAAAAAATAGCAAAAATATTTTCCTTCATGGAAGCTATTGATTTATTCTAGTCGGATAATTGGTCCCAAGAGTCATGATCAAAAACTGAAACAATTCCTGTGTCTCATTAAGTGTATGAATTTAGCAAACTTGCAATACAGTTGTAAAAAAATTACTTGTCTTCTCATATAAGCTACTTGCCCGCTCTTTACCTCAGTGACTGATGACAATTAAAAAAACCTAAAACAATCTTTATTCCTGCTTTATTTGTCTTTAAAGAAAAAAGAAGATAGACCTTGTCCTATGCATTCAGTATCAAGAATTACTTTTAAGTGAATCAAGCTCTAATTTGGACCTGGAAAACTTAAAGAAAATACTTGCATGAAAGTTTGAGTTTCCTTATGGGAAAGGAAATAGCAAATAATTGCATCTTGAGCATCTATTATTTATCAGGCCATCATAAGCATAACAAACTCAAAAGAGAGACAGAACTGTCCTTTTGCATGTGAGTATCTTAGCCAGAACTTTGTGAGTAATTTATAAGCATACACTAAACTTCCTTTTTTGGTTAAAAGTATTACATCATTAAAAAGTTGCTGCACTGGAGAAAAAAGGTTGCCCTTTCCTGATTTATTTCTGGTCTCAGTTACTCTTGGATATTTCATTGCTCAGTGGCTGGGTTTCCACATACGTTAGTCCCAAATTATTCCTTTTAAAGAAATTTTGTTTTCCTGATATGTGGGGGATTCATCACTAAAACCTATGAACACCATATTGATGTCAGGACAATATTCTAACTATTAATCTCTTATATAAACAAGATCCCTACCACTATAACCAAAGGCAGTCTGAAAAAATTTTCAAGTGTCATGCAGAGGACAACTGGTTTCTCACAAATTCTAGTACATAACAGACCTTATGTGAGAAAGAATTTAATATATTCTCAGACCACAGTTCTTCTAAGCATAGGTATTAAAGCAAGATACAGATAGTTGACTGAAGATCTTGGCAAGACTTCTGGAAACAGAACCAAGGGTTATTTAGATTCCTAAGTCTGCATGTAAATTAACTTTACAGATCAATATTCGTTTGCACAGCACAAAAAGAAGAAAAATATAAATAACTTTTAAAGAATTTCTTTGAGATTCAGCCACAACTAAAAACACCAGCAATCTAGTGCTTCTGCATTTATGTATGCTGGAGACTGTGTAAATTTTGTACTCACTCAAAATCAAGAATATTAATTGAGAAGATAAAGCACAAATTACCAGAAGTTCACTTTATATTCCAATATCTTTTTTATAGAGTCAGAATGTGAAATGACTTGTCAGGTCATGGCAATGTAATGAATTAACTAAAATTTTCTGACTTGATTTGAACAAATTTCCAGCTTCAGACCTCACAAAATGTTTTTAAGCATTGAACATTTATCTTATGAATTTTTACAAGGTTCAATCAAGACATGGATGCTGAAGCCCTCTGTGTCTTCATTATGACAGAAACAAAACAACAAAATAAATTTTAATTTTCTTTTTATATGAGTTATAATACCACTTTAGAAGAAATTTTAAAACTGATCTTTAAAAGAAATTACGTGTGAGACTCTTGAAAAAAATCCACCATAGCAGAGTACTGCTGGCTGGTACATACATCTCCTTCCACGAAAACTTTTAAATTAAGAAAGTGGTGTATTTTCTTAAGACACTTTCTGTGCAAAGACAAAAGAAATAGGAAAGGTCATTCCAGCTGTAGTGTTTAAGCTCCCTTTCTACAGAAATGAGTTTGCTTGCTTTCTGTTATATGCAAATCTTGTGCAAAGTGCAATTTTATAAAAGCAGTATCATCATCTAATGAAACTCAGGATTCTAATTTTTTTATCAGTGAAAGTCTCAGCTCTGTCAGCCAATTAAATTGGAATGATTTACCAGACCCATTTCTGGTCTAACACAGTAGAATGTATTCTATATACCTCTTAGTTCCTTTTGTTATTTTTTTCCTTTGGCTTATCGATAAAACAACATCCTTTCTCATTCTATTTATTTTCCAAGTAACATATTATTACATATTTTTATCTAGAACTGTTCGCGAGATTTATTTCCATGACTGTTATTCACTTTTTGGTCTTTCTGAGAACATGGATGCTGTCTTTTTTAAGGTCAAGAAAGGATTAGAAATAAATTTTATTTTAGTTTTAGTATTATAACATCTTATATAAACCGCAGTTGTCAGTTTTCCCTTGTTGAAGAGAGAGAAACAACGAACTGTTTATTTTTAACTATCAGGTACAGCAAAATCAATTGATTAAAATATCAGAAGGTGATACATAGAACCTTAGACTCCTACACTGCAGTTAATATGGTCCTAAAAGCATTTGAGTCTTGGTGCATCAATTATATTGCTCTCAGTAAAATATTATCATTGAAAATTTCAGATAAAATTAAGTTCTCATGATTAATGATAAGCCATTAAATCTAAGCTCTCCTACTAATAATGGTGTAAAAGGTTATTATTTTATCCCTCTTTATGATTAACTTTTTTGTCTTTAAAAGTAAAGGTATGTCTACAAAGACTGGAGGACAGCTGTGATAAGAGAATTGAGGGGAAGAGTATTTCACTTTTCACTCTGCAGTGTAGATAGTTGTGTGTAGCGTTCAAATGTGCAAGTTGCAGTATCTGCTGTTCCACCCTAGCAGGACACTCTACTGCTTCTCAAAGGTCTCTTTGATACCATTGTCACAATTCAGCTCAATAGCAGCTGTGAAACTGTGGGAACCATCTCACTGATTGTTAGCATATGACTATTTCAACAAGTAAGCAACAGTTCATGTAGTATCAGCTCTTAAAAAATGAAAACCTAAACAGTATTATTTAAGAGACTAATAAATTTCACCTAAACCTAATTGAAAATGTTTTAGCTTATGTTCTGTTAAAGAATATCAATGATGACATCTAATTTCCACATTAGTCCATTGTTCTCCTCTCTGTTAGCAAATTATTCAGATGAGATAACAGTGTAAGACTAAACTGTTTTGAAAAGGAAATAAGCTCGAGTTCTGTCTGTCTAAAAATGTTTGTGCCTTCCTACTGTATCACCTGAAACTACATTAAAAGTAGGCATGATACCAAAGAAAAATGGAATCTGGGCACAAATAGCCCACCAGTTGATTATATTTGTTAGCTTTCAATAGCTTCTAATGTTCTTGTAAACTAAACACACGAAATACTGCAACTGCCAGAACTGTTGTTGAAACGACTGTGAAAGACGATACTTCACCATGTAGAATTTTAGAAGTTAATTAATTAAAAAAAGAAAACAATTGGGATGCCCACAGTACAAAGACGCAGTGCTGGGCACATGGCTGGTGCAGCCAGAGGCACACCTCCCAGGACTAATGCAGCTGCTTTTATATACTCCGAGTGTGTAAGTATAATCGAGGCAGGGATACACTTACCCAATCATGGTTCTGAGTTCCCTGCTTTGCCCCCATACCTGCACATTTGGGGTGGCCAGACCAGGTCCACCCATTTGGAGCACGCTCAGTCACGAGATTGGGCAGGACCTCATTTTGACTGGAGTTCTGATTGACACTCTGCGTGGAAATTTTTGGAAAGTCGCTTTCATCCTTCATCAGCCGTTTTGTCCATAGTCCCTTATACTGAGAATTATAATAATTGAACATTCTTAACTAATAAATAATAACAAGAAACTCTGTTCACTGTAACCAGGATATTATAGCAATAAAAGGGTACAAAGAAGGGGAACATTACAACTATAACCAGAACATTTTAACATACAATCTAATTTTAACTATAACTCATTAAATATAACAGGAGCAATTAACCGCTCAACTCATTAACTCATCAAACTTAATATCTTAACCTTATTAACCATGAATTAACATACAAAAGGAAGTTTTTCCTTTGGCCAGTTATAACAAGACAGCATAATGTATCCTTGCTTAGTGGGAGTTCATATTATTTTGCTGACAATCAGGAGGGAAGAGTAAAGCTTCATAACATCTACATCAATAACTTATCA
Source organism: Erpornis zantholeuca (assembly GCA_013400515.1). Classification (NCBI taxonomy): domain Eukaryota; kingdom Metazoa; phylum Chordata; class Aves; order Passeriformes; family Timaliidae; genus Erpornis; species Erpornis zantholeuca. The sequence continues at coordinate 53,011 of VZTN01012078.1, forward strand.
TTTCTTCTCCCCATGTCTGATCATTAAAAAAACAGTAAAGCAGCAAGGGTGCAGTGGTTCGGTTTGGGAGTTTTGTAGCTCTTTTATTCAGCTTTCAGTCACAAATATCAAGAGTCTGTGATCAAAAACTTATTAACTTTCTTGGTTTGTGATTAAAGTGCTCTTTCATGTAGCCATATTCCCTTACACCTGTCACTTCTGTTGTATTTATATACTACAGAAAAATTATTAAAATTCATACCTAAGTGCCTTACTTTAATAAGTCTGAGCTGGAAAACTACTGTGTAACATCAAATTTTCTCTTGCCAGCTTTGTCGTGCTGCTTTAACAATGGACATTTTCTTCCTTTCTCATCTGACTTTGCTGTCATTATTTTGCTTCCTGAGTAAGTCCTCTAAAAAAATCAGCAAAAATTCATTCAAAGAGTAGGTCAGAACCTTGTTTGTCTATCAAAATCTTTTCTTCAGGCTCTCCTCATTCCCATCGTTCTACAATGGTGGGGCTTTTTTTAGAAGAAAGCTTTGTTCCTCTTCAATCACAGTTGAAGTAAATCAGTCTTACTGTTTGTTTTTGTTAACAGTTTTCTGTAGCAAACTCACTGGCTTTAGTATATACACAAAAATCCTACTGGAGGTCTTCTTTTATTTTTTTAGACCCCTCAAATTTCATGTGTGTTGGAGAGAAATGCAGAAGCCAAAACTTTTCAACAAATGATGGCGTGCAATGCAGAAATCCTTTATATCCTTCTAAATATAAGTGACCAAGAATGTCAAGATCCTATTCTTATAAAAGTGAATTGTACTTGCCTTGAACCTCTGAAAAGTGATGTACATTTTCAAGGGCATTTTTAAGCATACCAAGACACATTTTATTGACATTTACAACTACTTGATACGTAAAGTTTTATGAAGCCAAGAGCATTCATTTTATACATAAATGTGATGGTTTCAAATTTCCATGTACTTCTCTCCTTGTGTTTTTTGTTTTATTTTTTATTGCATTCTTTGTACTTGTTTTCACAGGAACATTTTTGTTAAATAGGAACATGAAGTCATTCTGTTCTGTGTATATTCTGCTGCTGCTATTTGTTTCCTTACACTATGTCAGACTTGACGAATCCAACCTCAAAGTGCCAGGGACGATAAAAAATCAGGAAAGGATCAGAAAATAAATTCTTGACAAACAGTAACCCTAAATCTTGGGCTTTATTTTCTTCCTAAAGTCTCTGAAAAACAGTAGTATCAGAACAGAAAATGTGGTCTGAGAGGGAATAAAATGAACTTCTTCTGTTACACGTACAGAATACACATACACATACATATAAAGCCACAGTGGGCTTTACCCAATCCAGCTTCAGCCATCTAAAGCGTAAGTTTTAAGATGTTATCAAGCTCATTTGACACAGGAAGTTCTAGAAGATTTAATTTTCCATACAATTAGATTAGTTACCCTTTGGAACCACAGATCTATATTGACTAGGAAGAAAATCTAAACAAGCTGCCTTGTGCTCTAAAGTCTTCTCTTACAGAGCTGTAGTAATAGTAAATAGTTATTTGTGGAGAGAGCATAAGTAGTACAATTGCACTAAAATCCATGGAGCTATCTGATTTTACGGCAGCTGTAGAACTATCTTCTTTCTTATACTTTTTTAACCTTTTCAGGCTTGTTAAAATAGTAAACTGAAGCAAAGTACTTTTCTAAATTATAAACTGTAGTTGATAAGAATGAATGCAAAGATCTGTTGGGAGATATGACTAAAGGATGTGTAAATATAAAAATTAGAAAAAACTTTGAACTATTTAGTAGAAAGTCTTCATATGCAACACCTGCAAATTGCTTGCAGGTTTCACAGTGAAAATTTTGCCTCATATTTCAAATGAACAAAATAGACTGAAGAAAATAGAGAACAATTGAACCACAGCCTTTGGTTTCTTTGGACCTCCATCCAACTGCCTCCTTCTTCCCAGTTTGACTTCTGTGCTGGCTCTCTGAGATTATTTTCAAATACTTAAAGTTGTGGTATTTGAGATGCTAAAATTTTACTGGAATTTTTCAGAAGTGAAGTGTAATTTTTTAATTGCTTTTGTACTGGTTCTGACCAGGAAGGAGTTAACTTTCTTTACTGCAGACCATATGGTGCTGTGTTTTGGATCTTTGGAATGTTGCTAACATATCCGTCTTTTGGTCACTGATCAGTGTTTTCTCACAGTTACCACGAGGAGAGTGGAGCCTGGAGGCATGTGGGCATGTATAGGGTGTGATTCTCTACCATGTCCCTTTCTCACCAGAAGAGGTGGGGGGAAGGGAAGGGAAGGGGCTGCTTGGACCTCAATTTCCAGCTGGTTTTAAACCACCACATGATGAGCAAGACTCTGGGAGAGGACACAGATTGGACAGTTGGCACAAATGGGACAAAGCAACAGATCATATCACAAGGTGTGAAATTTATCAAAATTAAACCTGTATATAAAGAAAGGTTGTTGTCTTTCAAAGGGGAAATCTACTTAGAAGCTGTCTGAGCATCACTTTGCTTGTGGGAGGTGCTGGGTTATTTTTAGGTTGGCTTTTTTTTTTTTTTGTGCATTACTTATTTTGTTTTTGTGGGTTTTTTCCACTTTCCTCTCCTTAGTAATCTGTATTTATCAATATGCTTTTCTGCTTTTGCTCCTTCTATTCTCTCCACCACCCTGATGATGGTGAGGAGAGCAAGCAAACAGTTGTGCTCAGTTGCTGACTGTGGTCAACTTCCCCCTGCTTCCAAAATCAGTTTGTTCATTCAGTGGTTCTATAGCTTAATTGAATCCCTGCTCTTTAGGAACTGAGAGAGGTTGTCATCACTACCCAAAGAATGCACTGAAAATTGGTTCATCAAAATATTTACAATTTTAAAAAAGAAAATACACAGAAGTGAGAGAAGAAATAAAGATACAGAGTTATGATTAATCTGTCTAAACTTTTGAGTCTGGAAACAGAATTTGATAATTTAACTCTTAACATATGTTTTTCTTCGTAAGAAATAAAAAGATAAAATCAAGAATGGTTGTCACTTTAAAACAGAGCAGAGAGTTTCTGTAAAAGTCAGTATTTCTTAAAGCTTCTGTCTTTTCTCAATGAAGAAATTACTTTGTTGATAAACTCTACTGGTTTGTGTCAAAAAAACCATCAGTGTCTGCAGTCAAGCCAGAGATCTACAGAGGTTCCCTTCATCCAGGTCATTCTGTGATTCTATTATATAATTAAAATAGAAGATACAAATCAATTTTTAGCATAAAAGACTTTACATTTATCACAATGTTATAACTTTAATGACATTTATTCAAAGTTCTGTCTTTGCAATACATTTACTGAGACAATTTGCAGCTTTGGAATTAGGATAATCGGATTCTCCAACTATTAGTAAACTAGCTGAGAACAGGAAATAAGAAAAGTAGCAGATTTAAGGTGTTTAAGATTTTCTTAAGTGACTGTAAGTTTTTAAAATATTTGGGGGTAACCTTAAGAAGCATGACTTGATGAAGGTTAAAGGGTCAATAGTTATGTAGTTTCATATGGTTATTATAAGCACATATATATTACTTAGATCCTGACTCTGATTCCATAATGTGCTTAATATGCTGGCTTCTCCTGCTGAAGTCATATATATTTCTGCACTGTTGAGGTCAAATTAAAATAAAGGACCTCAGGACATAGATGTGAAAAATTCCTGAAGTTAGCTGATTCATTTAGAATAAACAAAGTGATACAGCTTCTAAATTAATCTATTAAATGTAAAGCATCTGCTTGTGTTAGGCTGAGCCACCCAGCAGCAGATTTGCTTCCATTCATCTTTGTCAAAGTGAGCTACTTTTGCATGCAGACCCTAGACAGCTATCCCCATTTTTCCAGCTGTGCTAGCATTAGTTATTTAACAGGATCCAGGTAACTCTTTACCTGAAGCCTTTTGTTTTCCCCTCAGGATTCAGATTTTTTCCAAAGTTATTTTTAATCCAAACAGCTGTTTAGTCACAAAAAGAGCAGTGGCAAGCCCAGAATAACAAGCTGTGGCAGAAGCTCAGCCACAGCACCAGGCTAACTTGCCTTCAAGGCTTTCTGGTTGGAGCTGACAAGCATCTGGCTAGTGACAGGCTGGTCTGTAACACCGCATGAGCTCGTTTGTTTGTGTTTGCAAATTTCTGTGTAAACATGGGTAAAGTAAAACAGAGCAAATTGCTGCTGCATCTTGTTTGTCAGACTTAGTCTCTTTGTGGATTCACTGTGCTGTTAAATAAATTGAAGCTTGTAAGATTCTCACAAAGCAAATAAATGCTCAGTCCTACAACACTTTTTATCATCTCCTTCAAAATGGCAGCACCCTCACATAGCAGAATTCCAAACCCACAAATTACACTGGCTTTCGTAATTGCTAGGACTTCAATCATAATGCTAGCAGCAAATGCATATAAAATAAATTCTATTTCCTTTTAGATGGATACAAAGATAAATGGGAATGGATTCAAACTAGAAGAGAATAGGTTTAGATTAGATATTAGAGGAAAAAAATCTTTGCTGTTAGAGTGGTGAGTCACTGGAACATGTTGCTTGAGAAGTTCTGGATGTCCCATCCCTGGAAGGGTTCAAGGCCAGGCTGGATGGAGCTGTCAGCAACCTGGTTTAGTAAGAGGTGTCCCTACCCATGGCAAGAGAGTTGGACTGGAGTTAAGGTCCCTTCCAACCCAAACCATTCTAGGATTTTTTGAATATAAGACAAAACCTCCCTGTTTGCAATCTCAGCTTTTCTGTGATATGTGGAAATGTTGGGTCCCCTAAGTCACTCTGGTCCTGATTCACTAAAGTTCCTAAACATACAAATTTACCCCAGTTAAATATTTGTGTCTTTTTTAAAATTATCTCTATGCTTTATAGAGCAGAAGTGCAGCTAACAGTGGTACAGAAAAGAGTGTTCATGAGCAGCTTGTCAGCTGATGTGGATGTCACAGTATACATGTGGCAAAGCTATCCTTTCCCATCCTTATCCTATCCTACCCTTCCTGTAAATTAACGTAGCTTGCCTTGTTTCCAGTAAGAGACTGAATTCCTTTGAATTGTTTCTGAAATGTACTCTTTGCTAATTGTTCTTCATCTAAATACCCTACTTTAAGTACCAGCTAGTGCAATTAATTGCTTACCACAACTAGTAAAGATACTTATTTTGCCTCAAGCAGATCATGTAGAAGAAAAGCTTAAACAAACTTCACTTTTTAAGAGAAAATTAACTTACTTTTATAACTTCTGTTGCAGATAAAGACACAATAATGACAAAAAGCAATAGAAATATTGGAATAAGAGAAGCAGATAATTTTTACCATGACATCTATCACAGTATTAAAATATATTACCATGACATCTATCACAGTATTAAAATATATTTTCATGCCATAGATTCAAACTTCTGTTTTAGAAAGACATTCATCAAAACACCTTTCAATAATAAATATAGGTATTTTTGGGTGTGGAAAGCCAAGTCATGTTCTTGAATTCCTACATATTCACGAAACTGCATAAATACTAGAAAACTATACACTAAAGCTAATAACAAGTAAATGAATACCAACATTATGTATCTGCGAACTTCAGATAGTAGTTACTGCAAAATAAATAATAAATATATAAAATCTTGACAAAGAATAAGACTCCTCTGAGAAGAGAGAGGGAAGATAAACATAACTTATACAAATGGTTGTATTTTCCATTTCTTTAGAAAAGTTTTATTCAGGATCATCAGAAAGATGATAATAAAAGAAAAATTTGCCGGACGCTCTTCTGAAACTCACAAAGAGTTTTCTCAGGGAGAAACAGAAAGTAGTATAGCACTTAGTTACACGTTTTCTTTCTCACTCTATGTCATTTTTTTATGGAACATTAGTTTTCCTGTCTTGGTTTTTATTTAGACTACCCACCTGGCAATGCAGGACTTTATGCTTTTAGCTGAATGTCATGCTAACTAACTAACACTGCACTTAAATAGGCTTTGGTGTTTTATGCTTGGGAATTTTTTCACGCATTTTAATGATAATATTCCAAATGTTGTCCTGTTCTGTTCTGTTAGTCTTAGTCTTCATGTGTGCATGTGAGTCCATGAGAAACAAGCACCTTGCCTCAGTAATTGACCTTTTCATTCTGCTTTTCATTCTGACTACACTGAGGTGCATGAAACCTTGAGCTTACAAGAGGACTTTATCCAGAAATGTCTATCATACTCAAAGGAAGATAAAAGTAAATTTTACCTAGGTGAATTATTTTTTGTAGATTGTAAGGCTACTTAATTATTTTTACCTCCCCAATGCTCACTAGTTCTTTCCTATTATTAGCATATTAAGTTGATAATACATTTGGGCTGATTAGAACTCAGTACTTGTATTCCTTGTATTTCATATTGATATTCAAAGCAACAAATTATGTTAATTTCTTCAGTAACTTATCCCACTCAAATTCATTTTACTGCTCCATGTTGTGAACAGCAGGAGTGTGATCCCTCACCTAGCAGAGGCCAGGAAATAATCATGTTATTTGAGTGCAAGTAGTAATTCCTTTTTTCCCCTTTTGTTTTGTTTCATTTCATTTGGTTTGGATTTGTGGCTAAAGGCAAACAACATTTTATTTTATTTACCAAGAAACCAGCCGATATATTGAAATAATAATTTTTGAAAATATTTAGTTTCCTTTGTTTGCTGTAAACAAAAGAGGACATTGACACTGAGGATGTTGTTGATTCTTATATTGCATCTCCATCAGAACTGGGCATATTGTCCCCTTGAAAACACCCAATGAATTTAACTATGATCATGCCATTTAAATGACATAAACTATGATCAGCACTACATAAATTCATAATGTCAGAATATTCTTTGTTGTGTCTCTGTTTCATTTTAAGTGTCCCATCATTATGAATATATTTGATATTCACTGTGTCAATAGTGATCATCACTAATTCATTCAGAACTGCCATGAAAATTTCCACCAAAATCTCACCATAATTCCTATTTATGGAAACATTTAAGGCCAATCCTTACATAATGCTGTCTGATTATATCGATGAATTGGAGTTCAACATTTTAGCTACAGTGTCACTTCTGCTGTGATCTCTGAAAATACGTTATCACAGACACCAAAAAATTCAGACTATAACCATGAAATAATAGAAGTGGAATTTTTCTGCACTATCACAGAATTTTTGTACTTCAGTACTCAGAAGGATAATTTTTTATCCTTTGATTGTAATAATGTAATTATTTTGTGATTTTATAGGAGACAAAGAGAGACCAGTATATCTTCAACAACATTGGCAATGATAATTTTCAAGATTGTCTGTGTTGCTCTTATGTAAAAATCAGCTGAAATTGGTATATTGGAAATGGATGGAGTTGCAGTGAAGCTTTTCTTACAACATTTCCTGATTCCTGTTCTTGGCAGGAAGGCTTATGTTATTCACTGAAACCTTGGATTAGGATTTTATTAATATTTTATTCAGTAGGATCTCATTTTGCAAATATGTTAAGAATATTTGGCCTTAAACAGATCCAAAATAACATCAGAATGTGAAACCACATTTCAGATTAAAAAATTGAGCCTTTATGGGTTGTGGTTGATCCCCATCTGGCAAGTAAGCACCTCATAGCTTCTTGCTCACTGCCCCTGGTGGGATGGGAAAGAGAATTGGAAGGGTAAAAGTGAGAAAACCCATGGGTTGAGATAAAGACAGTTTAATTGGTGAAACAAAAGCTGCATGCAAAAGCAAAGCAAAACAAGGAATTCATTTATCACTTCCCATGGTCAGATAAGTATTCAGCCATCCCCAGGAGAGCCCCTGGTGTGTAATGGTTACTTGGGAAGACAGATGCCATCACTCTGAATGTTCCCTGCTTTCTTCTCCCCCCTGTTTTATAGACAGCATGATGTGGAGGCTGGTGAGCCTGCCACACAAGGGTCCCCGAGAACCCCCTGGGAGAGAAGGACTCTGAGATGTGTTCCCCAAGTTAGGGAGACACAGGAGGCTTCTCTCACAGGATGCCCTGTTCTGTTATGCTGATGTACCCTGTTCTGCTCCCTCAGTCAGTCCTGTCCCAGTTCCAAAGTGTTCCTACTCCCCCCACAGACCCCTGTCCCTCAGCCACCCCCCCTTTATTTCCCCACTGGTTCTCATACCCTAACCCCACCTGTGTACTGCCCCATGCTCCTGGGGGTTGGCTCCTGATGCTCTCTCTGCCTTTACCACCTCAGGTTTAACCCTGGACTTTTCCTGTGAGTCTTGTCTTTGTCACTGAACCCTCCCTGAGCGTGGCTGGAAGTGTGTCTGGGGTCTGTGGACCCCAGACAAAGATCCTTCCTGCCTCTTTGCCTTTGACTCATACTAGCAACTATCCTGGCATGCTACAGCATGACACCATATAGTATGGGATGTCCCTTTGGTCAGCTGGGGTCAGCTGCCCTGCTTGTGTCCCCTCCCGACTTTTGTTGAGCACCACCTGCTTGCTGATGAGGTGCTGTGGGAGGCAAAAAAGAACTCAACTCTGTAGAAGCACTGCTCAGCAATAATGAAAGTGTCTCTGTATTATCAGTTGTTTCCAGTACAGATCCAAAACAAAGCCCCATAGCAGCTCCTATGAAGAATGTAACCCTTTTACAGCCAAAACCAGCACAGTAAGTAATTTTATTGCTGTACAAAAATATTTCTTTTTTATGGTCATTTATGTGCCAAATAGGCTTAAATTATTTTGCACATATCTTGTTTCAAGATATGTGGGCTGTGCTATCACTGAAAATAACTTGTGCATTAGTGAAAGGTGCATGTTTGAATCTGTTGAGAGATAAACAATATTTGAACCTATGAGTTCCACACCTTGGGCAAGGTTCCTGGGTACACAGGTATGAATAAAAGTGAGCTTAACACTTCCAAATNCAGTTGTTTCCAGCACAGATCCAAAACAAAGCCCCATAGCAGCTCCTATGAAGAATGTAACCCTTTTATAGCCAAAACCAGCACAGTAAATAATTTTACTGCTGAGCTGTACAATAATGTTTCTTTTTTATGGTCCTTTATGTGCCAAATAGGCTTAAATTATTTTGCATTGTTTCAACATATGTGGGCTGTGCTATCACTGAAAATAACTTGTGCATTAGTGAAAGGTGCATGTTTGAATCTGTTGAGAGATAAACAATATTTGAACCTATGAGTTCCACACCTTGGGCAAGGTTCCTGGGTACACAGGTATGAATAAAAGTGAGCTTAACACTTCCAAATATGTAAAAACTCCAACAGTTATTCCAGAAAATTTTTGGTTTCCAGTACCACGTTTTTTGCTAGCCCAAGGCATCTTAAAAGATACCAGATATCAAATGAAGACAACTGAATATTACTCTTAGTGTGGTATTTATTTGCATAGAGACAGGTATCTAATGTAATTCTGGTTTCTGCAAGATGTTCCTTCTGACCTCGAGCGGTAGCAAAAGATGACAATGGGTCATCTAATATATTCTGTGCCATTCCCATAGCCTGATGTGCTTGTCCCAGATATTCTGAGGCATCTGCCTGTGTTTCAGTTGCTTCGTAGAGCTCTAGATTTCCACTGACAAAAATGAAGTTATGAAGGCGAATTTGAACAACTTGCTCTCATTAAATGCTCACTTATATGCCCCTGTATTTAAATACCTGCAACCTGGAGCTGAACTGTGCCATTTAGTCTGCATTTAAAATTATTCCATTCTGGTTTTTTTCATTGATTTGAGCTGTCTTTTGAAAAATACAACATAATGCTACTTCTGAGTCTAGGACAGAATAATTTCGATCCTATTCAGCAGCACCCAGCTGTTCTAAAACAGCTTTTTTACGATTTTTGATGCCCTTTTGGCAAGCTAGGTGAGTAAGTATGTGAAATAATCAAATAAGGTAAAAGCTCTAATATTGGTATTTCTTAAACAAACTCCAGTAATCCAAAGCCACCATGTCTGTGTCACCTGTAACATAAGAAAGGTATCTGACATTGTGGTTCTGTGACAACTCATGGCTCCAAAATGCTCTCCAAACCTTTTGTGGCAGTGTCACTTTACATCAAATCCAAAAGCAATTAGCTGTGAGACCATGTAAGTATATTTGCTTTTTGTAAGGAGAAAAGGGAGGAAGGTACATATCTCCTGATTCCAAAATTAATCACTGGACATGTTGTAACCTTTGGAATCCCTTTGGTTCAGAGTATTGACAGGTCCTTTCTCTTTCACATGAGAGCCAGTTTGAAAAGCAAGTCAGATCTTGCAATCCCAGATGACTTTCATCTCACAAAATCCATTCTCATAGGAGTTATTGGTATAGTATTTTTTAATTTCATTTTTCATTCTCATTTCATGTAATTTAATTTTTCTCTTCCCCAATGCCATCACTGTCTATGTATGAGTGTATATGCTCCACAGCTTCTTTGAAGAGGAAATTGTGTTTCAGCTCCTTAGTCTTGATATGATATCACATTTCTTTTCTTTGAAGAGTCTATGGGCATATACTAAGGCAAAGTGAATCCAATTACTTCCTCAACCTTCTATTTTTTTTCTTGCCTACATGCTTCTCCAAAACATTGTGCATATATTTCAGGCATTCCTAATTTATTATTATTTATTAATTTATTAGAATTGCATTATTATTTGTGGTACCAGTCTGAACTTGTCCTTGAATTTGTTACAGGAGGGCAGATGTGAAGAGTAGATATGTTCTTACAATGTATTAGGTGTAGCTTTTACCTTCAGTGATGGAGTCCTTCGTCCTTAGAACCTAGTTTAAAACAGCCCCGGTGTTCTTCACCAAAAAATAAGTTATCAGGAATACAAGTAATTTCTATGTTATAACACCAGAAAGTAGGTTTGGAAGCAAATATCTAATTCTTTCTTGCATCATAGATATTAATCAAAATTGATTTTAATGATCTCTAGTTATGAAAATGCTGTAACTTTGATATTTAATTTGCTTGGCACTTTGATATCCTTACTTAAAATTTAACTAGAAGTCTGTTATTTAATATTATTTATTTCTTTTTATTTAATATTTCTTTATAGTAGGAATGAAAACATTATTTTTTCTCTGTTCTTCAGGAGATTTTTGTGTGGTTTTGACAGTTTTCAGTTAGGTTGGCATGCGTTCTCCACAATTCCATTCTATTAATGTCATCTTGTTTTTTTCCATTTACTTAGTATACAAGTTTTTTCCATGTCAACTGTTATTAATAACAAGACCAACTCTTAATTTCAGTTCCAAATTTTTAGACACTTGTCTTTTTTCCAAAACAGTTTCTTTTTCCTTGATGAACCTTCAATATTTGCTGTAAGAGTAATGTTTTTGGTTATTATGTGTAAAATCAATATTGCTGTTTTTATCATATGTATTTCTTTTATATGTATAGGATACATAGTAAATATATAGAGAAATATACAATTGAAGAGTCAGGATATCTAGCTATGATTTCTGAAAATATGCTTTGGCATTTTTTTCCTAACATATCTTTTCGTGTAGCTCAAGGCAATGGTCCCTACCATGTCATCTTAATTATCTAAGTATCATGGTATCTAAAGAAAACATAACTAATATTTTCCTTCCTTTTAAATATTTTAAACTATATCAATTTTGAATGTAGTAGGAAGATGATTTATAACCAAAATATGTGTTGTCTGAATATTTCTCCTTTCTTACTAAATACTGTAAAATTTTCAACCTGAGAAGGAACATGTGATAACACTAAAAAATAACACACAAATTCAAACGAACAAAAATTTTTAAAAATTCTCTGGAAAGATTTCAAATAACTATTTTGAAACATCCTTTCTGACACAAACAGTGATGTCAGTGTTGCATGTGAACACAATGGTTAAATGACTGAAGTAAAGAGAACATTTCAATCACACATACTCATTTCTAGTGAGAATTAAGTTAAAAAGAATTTTTTTCTAATCTTATTAATTGTAAATCAGGCCTTTAACTGAGATAAAAGAGTAGGCTATGTGCCATGAAATTAAAACAGCATAGTTAGAAACAAAAGAACCCAAACCAACTTTTTCACATTAAGACATAGATGGTGGCATTCATTCTTATTTAAAATTAGTTGCCAAAAGAAATTAGTGATCCATGTGAAAGTCATTGTACTATGGAAAACAATTTTTGTTAAAATATGGAACTTAAACTGGCATCCTAGATTTTTTTCTAATTTAATGATTTCCAGAGAATAGGCCAGGAACTATTTTGTTATCACCTATGTGGAGAAAATTAGCAAAGTTCTGATAAAGTTTAGCCTTCAGTGAATTATGTAATATAATTCTTTCAGGGAAACAAATGCAGAGCTACCTGCCTGCTTCAAGAGTGAATATTTTTTTAATATTCTAGGCAAGCTACATAAGTAAAGAAGTCCTAAAAATACAAAAAAAATACATTATAATAGGGGGAATTTTCCAGTTTTAGAGAATTAAGTCTTATTTACAGGCAAAAATTTACAGGAAAATTACCATTATATTTCAAGTCAGCTTTTATTGGGTATGTTTTGACTTGAATTTTCAACCTCAAGGCCACTAAAATTTTCAGATATTTTTCTTTTAATAACAATAGAAAAGTAGACCAACACTAATTTTTGGCTATGATAAGAAGTGTATTCTTTACAAGAACTATCTTGTAGTTAAATTTGCTATTTCACAGTTGTTTATTTTTATGTTTTATCAACATAAGAAGAAAATGTTTTTTACTGCGAACACTGTACACTACGAACAAGTAATCCTAACACTTCTAGACAATAATTTCTTGTTTCTTGAAAGATGATCTAATTTGCTCAGCAGAATATGACATTACAACGTGTGACACCGCAGCCCTTTTTTTTAGTTTTATATTTGTCTAAAAGACAAAACCCTTCAGAAAGGAAAATACTGAAAAATTTAAAACGTTAGGGTAGATCAAAATGGATTTGAATGTTAATTAAGCTGATCTCAAAAGATAGGTATATTTTTCTTATTTCTTAATATCAAGATAATACAAATTCTTTCACTGTCTGACAATCAGGGCTTCAGCTGCTTTGACACTTGAACTTTTGTATTATGTGATGAAGTATCCACTGTGGATTGAACTTGGTTGGTTGCCAAATACCCACCAAGCAGCCTTATAACCCCCTCTTCATCAACAGGATCAGGGGAAAAATACAAGAAAGGCCTCATGGGTTGCGATAAGGAAAGGAGTGCCTGTAGTGACAGTAAAAGGAGTAATGTGTTCAAGTTTAAGGAGGAGAAATTTTCAAGAATAATATGAAGAAATTGTGAGGGTGTTGGGATATTCAAACAGGTTGCTCAGGGAGGTTGTGGGTGCCCCAACCCTAGCAATGTTCAAGGTCAGGTTGGATATGTCCTTGAGCAACCTGCTTTAATGGAGGGTGTACCTGTCACTAGAAAAAATAACTATTCAGCTCAGAAACTTGGATCTCTTGTAGAATCTCAAAGAAGAAACAACATTTGTAAAATCTGGCAGATAAAACTTAGTCTTAAATAAGAAATAAAATTTAAAATAAACTATGACATTTTCTTCTTTCTCTGCACTTTATAACTTGCAACACTATTCTTCTTATATATTTATGTTGTGAGATGATTTTTGTAATGCTGCAGACGTTAATCATGCATTTGATGTAACAGTCTATTTTTACAAAGCAGAAACTACAAATCACAACAAAACCATTACTGCAAAGACTGAATCAAATGGCAACAATAAATCATCTTCAAAAACATTTTTGTCACTTTTGTTATTCAGTTTTCATTAAGGCTACAAAAATTTTAAGTACAATCTTTTGCAAGTGAAATTTGTCTTTTGCCAGGTTTAACTTTTGAAGTTGATCAGACTTCCTGGAAAGGTTAAAGTGTGCTATAGTTGAATTGACTGGTTTTTGAAGATGAATGGAAATCATAGACTTTGTGCACTGATTAGATTCTCTTTTGCTTAGACATGGAATATGACTGAAAATTTTAATTTGCTCAGTTTCTTTTCTTTATCATGAGATAAGAATGTAAAATGTTAATCTTTGGAGTTTTCCATGGTAAGACCTAAAAGGTGTTATAAAATGATGAATGTACTGCACTTTTTCATTAACAAATCGGTTATCACAGAATCACAGATTCAGAGAAGGCTTTGAGTTGGAAGACAATTTAAAGTTCATCCAGTTCCAGTGCCTCTGCCATGGGCAGGGAGACTTAGATTCAAGTTACACTCGAGATCAAGTTACACAAAGCCCCATCCAGCCTGGTCTTGAGCACTTCCAGGAATGGAGCCGACACAACTTCTCTGGGCAACCTGTTTCCAGTGCCTCACCACCCTCACAGTAATGAATTTATTCCTCATTTCTTTCCTCTTCCAGTTTAATGCCATTCCCCCATGTTGTTTCACTACATGCTCTTGTAAAAAGTCCCTCTCCAGCCATCTTTTAAGACTCTTTTAGGTTCTGGAAGGTGGCTTCTCCTCTCCAGCCTGAACAACCCCAGATCTCTAAGATTCCTCCATAGTAGATGTGCTTTCAACCTGTGAGCAACCTGTGAGCATGGTCCTTTTCTGGACCCATTCCAACAGGTCAATGCCTTGTTTGTGTTGGGGGCTCAAGAGCTGTATGCAACACTCCATAATGTAATTCCTATTTTGGAGAAGTTTAAACATTATCTTGTACTACAAGACATTTAATGTATGGTGGTTCTCACTATGAACCAATCACATATGAAGGGAATACCATAGTCTAACTGTGGCAATTGAATAATTGTCTGAACATAATTGGATTTTCAGTCAGTACATAGGTTTCAGGTGGGAGAAGAACTGAAAAGTGCAGTGATAGTGACACATCACTTGTAAGACTAAACAAAAAAGAAGTGTGATTAAAGAGGACTTAGTGCCTGTTTGAGGTTTTTTCTTGACTTCATGAAAATTAGAGACAAAACCAAACAAAACCCCTTTTTGAATATTTTGTATAGTATTTTTAAATTCAGTGGAAGAAAATCTCTGACATAATTAGTACAGACAGAAAATTGTGATTTTGAACAAATGGATCACATCTTTTTCCCAAAGTACTAGTTTCTCAGACTTGCTCTAGATGAAGATTAAGTCGAGAGGTGTTAAAAATTCTGATTCATTAAATGTAGGAGAAGAAGAATGGGCTGCAGGCAGCCTCGACCTTCATGAGTTACAGCTGTGCTGAACCAGGTCTTTCTACTAAACACCAGAGACCAGCTGCCCCTGTGGGAGGTAGTCCTTAAGGGAAGAGAGAGACGAGGCTATGGGCAATGAGCATGCCAGCAAGCATGCCAGCAAGCATGCAAGCAAGATATAAAGCAGGACTGGAGCAGGTTTAGGTGACAGCAGCTTCCTTTGTAGCCCTGGGCTGCGTCAGTTTTTTGTTTACCATCAAAGGGTGCTCCATGTGAGGAGAGTGACTGCAGACCTGAGAGCAGTCTTGTGTCCACCATCAATTAAATGGTGGTGCCCACCATCAATTAAATAAAAATATGTCCATCATATTTTTAATGGGTTTTTGTTATTTTTGGGTTCTTGTAAGAGTTTTTCATGAGAAACACTTGCCCAGCCTATACACGTATTTTCTTTATTCATTCATTGTAGAGAGTGGAATGACTAAAAACAAATGTGTAAGGAAGAAAAAAAAGGAAAAAAATCTTACTATGTAATTTGTTGAGGAAAAGAAGGGGAAAAAAGAAAACAAAAAATAAAAGCCTTATCATTTAATTTTTAATTGCAATTTTTAATTTTCCAATAATGTACAAGGAACACTTTCAACTATTCATGTATTATTTTATCCAGTAATATAACTAAGATATTTGTGAATAAAAAATTCTATTCTGTTGCAGAAATCATGATTGAAACACTGAAATTCAGGAAACCGAACTGTTTATGAAACTAGTAAAATTTTAGGAGAAAAATACCTTTTTGCTATTTTCTACTCTGAGAAATTAAGTCATTGTTATATTCATGTTGAAGAAGACTCGAAAAACTCTTCATGGTAACTTCCTGCATTTTCAAGACATATTTCAGTTTTCAGTTACTTTGCAAGTATCTGGATGGCTAGGATAAATGTCTAGTTCTTAGTTGTTAAAAACTATAATTCATTATTTTTCTCTGATAGTAATATGCTACTAGTTTGCCATAGCTGTAGAAAAATTTCGAGAGCCAAACACTTGAAATGGGAAAGTAACTTACATTTTTCCATATAGATATATATTATTAAATTATGTTTTCATTTGGCAAGTACTTGTCAATTTTTTTATTGTTAATAGCTAACACAGTTTCTCAACATATCTGTTAAACAGTCATTGCAAACCAATAACTCAGTAAATTCTTCATTTATTCAGAGAATGATGAGCATCATCAAAGAGATGAGGTGTTCCTGAAGTTAATAAATACCTCCCTTTCTATAATTTTTTAGGGACCTGTAGAACATTCTAAAAGAAACTGGTCCTCCCCTATATTCCAAAGGAGAGAAAATAATACCTAGATAAATGACATAATTTTCTATTACTGTCAGAGGCTTTGCAGAAAATTGAATATGTGAAATAATGCATAATTACAGGTCAAAAGCTATGTGACATCCAAGGTCTCTAACTGCCTCAGAAAAGTCCATTTCATTTTTGGGTTTCAACCCAATTTTTGTGTATGTGGTTTTAGAAGAATAGCAGTATCCCTGTAGTTAGGTTTTTCTTGCATGCTACTTTAAAGAACTCTCATTCTAAAATATGACAGGAAAAGTGGCATCAAAGATTAGATGTCAAATTTCTCTGAATGGTTACACAAAATATAATCTTACTCCAGTTCTATTTAAATCAATCAATAATATATCATGTATCAGCAGATATAAAGATATGTATTTTTCATTTTTGTTTTCCTGTATGCAAATTAAATATTTGGGCCAAAAATCCAGCACTGCTTTCTAGCCTTCTTTATTCTTTTCAAATGGCTTTTATGCATATTTTACTTGTGTTACCACTCTTAAAATATTCTGAACTCCTGATTTAAAGAGTTGACTTGCAGCACCCTTTATGTCAGTTATTAAATGTGAGTTCCCATGTAGCCAGAAATGGAAGATTCATAAACTCAAATGAGCAGACAAAGGTCTGGATTCAGTTCAAATTACACCCTATTACAGAGAAATTGGCTGCTGCTCCCATTGTGCTGAATCCATTGACATCAGTCCTCAGTACAATCTATGTGTCTAAAGTGGAGTTGTGGTCAGTCTCTAAGTGGAAGAAAAGTGCTTTTAGTCTTCAAAATGGTGCATCCAGGGATGCTTGGACGCCCAGAGAATGATGCTTTGTAAGACATAAAGATCAAATTGGAGGTAACTAGAAAATGTAACTGACTTTTACTGTAGGCAGTGCTTGAACTGCTGCTTGAGATTGAGGTGAATTTTGGGTTGATTAGCAACCATTTCACCAGACAAGATTTGGCTAATTGTTAGCACTTCACTTTCAAATCGAAGACACTAATGCACTGATCTGGTCCATGAAGCCTTCTGCTCTGCACCCAGACTCACAGAGATGATTAAGTGAAAGCTAAGGGTGTTGGT
This sequence comes from Erpornis zantholeuca, assembly GCA_013400515.1. Classification (NCBI taxonomy): domain Eukaryota; kingdom Metazoa; phylum Chordata; class Aves; order Passeriformes; family Timaliidae; genus Erpornis; species Erpornis zantholeuca. The sequence goes on from VZTN01012078.1 coordinate 70,602, forward strand.
ACTGTTTAACCTAGGGAAGAGTAGGTTTAGAGGAGGGAGATCTCATTGATGTGTATAAATACCTGAATTATCTTTATTAAAGGTCTGGATGATAACTGTCAGCAGACGACACAAGTTTGCAGACGACACTAAACTGTGATGAGCGTCTGAATATGATTTCTGAAAAGGTCAGATGAATCAGAAATTTATGGTAAATTCTCTTTCACATATCTTCAGGATCTTTGCTGGTAAGATCCATGCCTTGATAGTCACAGGGACCATAAGTGATACAGGAATCACAGGAAAGGCTACTGTTCACTGAGAATAAGTTTGCATGGCTTAGACAGAGCTGTTGGTAAAGGATTTGTTTATCTGTTAGGGAGTAATCTTTATTGCAAAGCTGGTATTGTGCCAACACTAATCAGCTTAAACATTTGCATGTCCAAGATGAAATTGAAAAGTATCTCTGAAATAGAAAATAAACAGTTCAGAATAGAAAATAAGAGCCATTAAAAGCACAACAGTTCATATATTAATGACTGTTTATTTGCAAAGCTGGAATGGGAAATCGTTTTCCAAGAAATAAAACTCCTGGTACCTCTATAAACTTTAGTTTTATGTTAAATAAACACCTATAATCAAGGTAAGAAAGGAATATGAGTTATGATGTGAGGCATTCAGAACATAGGAAACTCCCCAAACCATATTTGTTCTACCCTAGTCTCTAGTGTCTAACAGAACATTAAAAATTTGCAAGCGAAAACTATTGAAATACCAGGAATGATACCTACAGCTGAACATATGCTAGGATGAATTTATAATTATTTAACTTGTAATCTTTTGTTTCACACTGTTAGCTAATTGCTGACCTTCCCTCTGGTTAAATTATGCTTTTTACTTTTTTTTTAAGACTGTCTAGACAACAAGATGCATCTAGATGAAACTACTATAGAAAACCATTGACTCCCAGCTATGTTCAAAGTCAAGTCCTGGTTTTGAGGAATATTAAATGACACATCTCAGGATGAATTTAGAAAAACCCAGGTCTGGAATCTATTTCTTGCCAAGGTGAAAAGATGGTGAGCACACATCTCCTTCTTGTAAGGAACATCCCTGACTTCTGAGGGAACCAATTTGTCAGCATTTTTTTGGAGTAGCATAATTTGATTAATGAATTATGGAGTAGCATAACTTGATTAAATATTTTGAGCAAAGAATTCAAATTGATGAAACCAATTGTCTAATGAAAAAAGCTAACTATAATTCCCCAAAAGCAAAGAGTCAAACAAAAAAAGTGAGTTTCTTTGCTTTTGTTCATCATGTCATCTGTGCTTCCAACACATGTAGCAAAAGATAATTAAAAACAGGTTTTAAAAGACTAAGATTAGCAGAGCTCAAGTTGTGGTACTCAAAACTATTTTTGACATTAGAACTTCAAAATCATCATTAAGAGTCCTCAAAATAACTTGCTTATTTTAACATAGTAGGCGAAAATAGAACAAAAAAATAGCCCAATCTACGCACCCTCTGTACCTCAGCACTGAGCTACCCTTCAGTATGCCATAAATATGTGCTTGTAAATCAATGTCAGTTAGTTGCACCATTAGCAGATATTTTTAATCTGGCTCACTGAGTTGGGTTACTGAAGCATACTACTAGAAATATTTTCATCAGATTTACTCCCATATGCCACTGATTTCTTCAGTCTACAAGCATGTAACGTAGCTTCTGGGTATGCTGATTTATCCATCTTTGCTAAACTTTTATCCATGTGTCTAGTGGCATTACACACAAAAGTGAAAGTGTTTCTTCTAGAAATGTTCATCCTGGCTTAATTTACTACAGAAACATACTAAATTATCATAACACTAGCACTTCATGAATGTTATGAAAACTAATTAATTATAGTTCATAGGGTACTTTTATTTCTTAAAAGTGATTATTATTCTTATCTTTTTCTAGTTAAGAACTCCCTTACAAAATAGGCAATTATTTCAGGTAAAATTCTAGGTAACATCTCACTTGAAATTATAATAATTTGTGAGTTTTAGTTAGTAAATACTAATATAATTTGTATAGAATATAAGATTAAGGAAAGCAACTGAACTGCAAATGAAAGGGTTTAGTCTCCACCAATATTTCTGTATTAGTATTCTAAGACTTTAAAAATAATATACCCATGTTTTACATGAATTTAGCAATATAAAATATCTACACAAGGGAAATAAATAAATATTTACTTATCTGTGGTTCAGACAAGATAAAGGAGCAGAAGAATTAGTGAACTGCTTTGCTTAATAATACAGTTCATTTTTCAGAGGAAGAAGAATCACACTATCACAGAGAAAGCCATCTAGTTTGTCTTTGGACAAATAGATAGATAAATAGGGTGAATAAATTTAAAATTGAAAAGAGCAACTTTCTAGCAATTTCTGCAGTGATATGCAAGAATAATCATCAAATTCAATAGTGAGAAGCACCAGCCTTCAGTAAACCTATGACAGGGATTATTAACACGGTAGAGCAGAGGATAGGGACTCTGACTTCTGTGCTGATATGGGTGATGCTCCTGTTTCAAATATATTTCCTGAAGAGCCTTTGAGAATTGTATAAGTATCACGTGTCTCTAGTTTTCAATAATTAAAAAAGACAATTACGTTCCCATGAAGAAATTAACTTTTTTTATGTATGTTAGTTTCAGAGCTAGCGCAAAGATGAGAAGAAGACAAATCAGTGTAATGTTAGAACTTCTTAGAGTTTTAAGAACAATTTAAAAAATAGTTAGAAGCTTGTTAAGAAATAGCTTTAACTTCTGACTTCACCCCTCAACATAAATCTAGCAAACTGAGGAAAGGAGAAGGACAAGCTCTTAGATGAGGTTTGTTCTTCCAAACACACATGAACTTTTCCCAGGGAAAAGAACTGGTGTTTCAGATATAGTTCCTTTGACTAAGCATGCATTTGGGGAGGGTGGGAGACAGAAATAAATAAATAGGATCTTTTTTCTCAGTGGGCAATAATCAATTGTATCAAATTCCTGAACAGCTGCCGTCCATTCTGGTAATGACCTTTCTAGGTTTGTTTGCTTGAAGAGTAGAAAAGAAAGTATTCTCTTCTCATTAGCAATGGTCAATTGATTAAGCCACTTTCCTAGACTTAGGTGATATGAGCAAATTTTTGTCAATAAGAATCCATCTGGATAAGGGCCAGAACACTTTGGTTAGAATTTTATGCAAATGTGAATGGATGCTGCCATCTCTCTGGTAGTACCTCTGCATTTAGCTGTTTGTCCATGATAGTCTAATTTATGATAATCTATGTTAGTACCTTGAGTGAGAGAGGAGCTCTCACTTCCATAACAGTTTCTGAGAATATATTAAAAAGTAGTCAGTAGGAATGTGGATAAGGTGACATTCCACTTGTCACGTGGTACTAGTAAAACCTTTATTATATTTTGGTGAGAAAGAGAGGAAATAATATTTTTTTCACCTGTGCTAATGTAATGTTGTCCCGAGCTGTAATAGCTTAGGATGGTGGGATCTCTTGTTTCAACATAAAACAAAATTCTCATCTTTAAAAGGCAGAAATGCAATGCTGCCTCTTAAATACTAGATATTAAGATATTATTTAAAATATTCTTGATAATATGGTATGATTTTAAAATCAGTTGTGTTTTAAGGTACTCAAGTGACAGAACCTTAACTTGGAGCATAACCTTCAGTACAGCACTTCTATTGCAAACTCAGATATATGAATATGAGTTGCTTGATGTCAAATTCTCTCTTTTTCTCTGTTAAACCAAATCATACTTTGTTCATTTATGAAAGAAAAAATATGATTACAGAAAAAAGAAGAAAATGAACAGATTTTTAAGCAGTCGTATGGTTTAGGTTTATTTTTTCTTCTGATTCCAACACATGGACAAACTGCTGTCAGCAAGTGCCAAGCTGTCTGATCATGGGTCTGACTAGCTGTTACATTTTTCGTCTGACATGGTTGGCATCTTCTTGCATCAACTTCAGATGTCAGCAGCAATAAGGGCCCTTGCTTTTTCTGGAATTATAAAGTTGGAAAAGACCATCTGCTCAGCCTTCTGTTATCTGAATTCTTACCTAGAAATAGTTTTCAAGAATATATTAAGAACTGCAAAGAAAGAAATAAAGTGTAAGATGTTGGTAAGATAATTTTAACCCTTTCCTTTCACCTCATGAGATACATATTTTGTTAGAAATGCTGCTTCAATGAAAACCTAAAGGAAATTTGTGTAGTTCACAGCAATTTCGTTTATGCTATTGAATTATTCAGCACTGGAATATTCACCTTATAATTAAAGGTTTTCTCTACCATTTAAAATGATCCAATATTTAAGATTCTTTTGATGTTCTGTTCACATACAAAGTTTGGGAAGTGCGTATTCAGCAGTAATCTGAGCTAGAACAAGAAATCTACTAGAACACGCCCAAAATAGCAACAAATGAAATATAGCCTATGTAGAGTTTTATTTGGAATAAGGAATGAGTATGGATTTCATAAAAATTACTCTCTACAAAGCATATTCTTTTCTTTTCTAAAAACGATCCACTCTACAACTGCTTAAAGCTAAGCTCATATACACAGGTTTTTTTATTCACACTTTGTGGGCTGTTACCAAATTCAGCAATGACAGCACAACACAGAAGTTACTTAGCACTGTACAGGACACTGGAGTCCCAAACATGGATGATGACAAATACAAAGTTAACTGTGAAAGCCAGCAAATGAGAGTTCTACTTTATGAGAGGTGCAATGAGTATAAAAGCAACTTTTAAAAAATTTATACAGACAGAAATCTGATAGATAACTTCTTTAAAAGGTTTCATATCGAACAAAAATAAAGCCTGTGGGAACATTCTCATTGTCTTGAATGAACTGTGGATCAGGATTTCCCTTCATTAGCCACTCTTTGCTTGGGAAGCATGAGGGTTTTTCAATATGGTCTTACTGAATGGTTTCTAGAACTGAATTTTTTGCTCTTTTCTTTCTTGTGAAAGCCATTATTACTTGGAAAAGGAGAAAAAAGTGTAATTACATTTTCCATAGAACAGAATTAGCTTGAAATGCACTGTCACAACAATTCATCTTGTAAACATGCTTATGCGGTGGAAGCTTTTAAAAAATCATACAACAGCTCAGTGTTATATGGAGCATCTATTGTTCTTCTTTGTTTTCCAAACTCAAACAAGACAGCTGGAAAGGTTTCCATGGTTTGTTTCATTAGGAAGACATGTGACTGGTAGTGTGCCAGCACAGTTTTATTCTCAGTTGATGACAGAGTATTAGAAGCTGTAATCAAGAGAAAAACCAAACAGTGACTGGATTTTTTTTTATTATTTTAATACAACTTTGCAAAGCAAACCTTGCAAACTTTGCTAAAAAATTTTAAAATTGTTGATATTATGATTTGAAAGTAATCCCTACTTACTTTCCTAACTAAAGTAATAAACTAGTTTAGTGACTTGAAAAATGAAGATTTTTTGTGTCATTTTAATTCTAGCATTAATATCTTTCAGAAAAAAAATACCCATAGAAAGCCCTCAATTATCTTCAATATTGGAATTAATATGAAACCAGGCTTTCATTGAGAAAGGGCAAATATTAATTTAAAAATTAAACTTTATTTATAATTATCTAAATAGTATATAATAATAAACCCCCGTTATTATTTTTATTGTTATTGTTGTTTATCATTTTAGTAAAAGCTGTTCAGAACACAAGTGTCTCCTTTCCGATTCTCTAGTCCCAGACTGAACAAATGCAACCCAAACAAAATTTTCCCAGAATCTTTCAAAACCTGAACACTTGGACACCCTTGGGTGTTTCCCTTCAGTAGAGCAAGTAAGGATGGAAGTCACATTCTTAACTATGCAACCCCTGGGCTATGCAGCTTGGGTGATAACCATTTCCTAAGGGTTTCTTTACTCTTTATGAAAGGTCAAGCCCACCATGTTCTGATTGGAAGCAAAACCTCTGTGTGGCCCTTGAAATTTGATTTTATATTCTGTTACTTCATTGCATGCTTAGGAATCTGCAGTCTTACTGACGGTCATGGGAGAAAATGTCTGTCTCTGCTGACCTGTCTGGACCATTACTCGGTGGATCCCACACACAAGCAATATGGATACAGTAAAAGGCACTAGTAAAAGGCACCTTATTTTCTTATTCATCTGCATATTTTTTATGCTTCTCTTATGCTGGAATTCTCAGTTTTTATAGACAATATCCTTCTCCAAAAAGCTTAGCACAATTGATCTGTCCCTTGCCGATATATCTCTTATTTTTTCTTCTCTGTTTGGGAAAAAAAAAATTAGATCTTTTCAATGGAGAAGTTGTATTTCTATTGCTGTGTAAAGGTCTAGGTTATTATGCTGGGAAGCAGCCTTTGTATTTACCTTTTTGGTATCTGATGCACTTATTTCTCTTCAAGGAGCTATAAAATTCTCTTACCTCTTTGCAGTGGCTGTTAGGTACTCTATAGTGAGGAATGTATAATTTCATGAATTTTACTTTTTACTTCAGGCTATACGTTAAAATGTGCAAAAAAATTAAACAGTTCTTATATGTACAGGGCTTTTATTTATTTATTTTTAAATTTAGACAGTCCAGATATAAGAGAAAGCGAACACTCTTAAGTATAATAGCTTTAACATGAAAAATTCTCAACATGTTCCTCTCAAATAAACTCAAGGGATGTTCATAGTATATATACCTCATTTCAGATACAGCTATTGACCACTTAATTTTTGTAAAAATGGTCAAATAAGATATATGATCTCAACAAGTGGAATACCCTGTGAATTTCAAATCACCGGAATGCATTTTCTAGGATAAATCTTCTTAATTTTAATCCTTTCTTTATGCAATAACATTTGAAATAGTTAATTTTTTTTACTAACTACTTCAAAACCCCAGAAATATTATGCAAGTTTTTGGATTTTGAAAGCGCAATAAGGTCAAAACAGGTACATTTTTTTGTTTGGGAAGGCATCATGTACGTCTGATGTTGGGCGTGCAAAGGTTTCAATTTGTTATTCAAGCCAAATGATTTCAGAAACCATACTTCTGGTTATCATGTTCCTTTTCTGACATTTGGTTACATATGTAGCAATCAAAGTTAATCAAGTCAAACCATTCTTCCTTGTTATACCATCATCTTTATCCATTTGATGAATATATCACTCTCAGGTCCTCATAGCCTGCAGTCTTCTGCCACTGAGTTACATGCTGAGGAAAGATTTCAAAAACTGTTGTCAAAATTGTGAAGAAAAGTAACATACAATTTCAGCATGTGAAGGAAAAAATAATCTGCCTCTTGGAGGCATTGACTATCTCTACACATTTAGTAAACTTTTAATTAAAGAGTAAGTAATCTTCTCAAACAAAACAATGACTGCAGTGAGGTGTAACCATCATCTTATCAGTTTTAATTATCCCAGTGCCTCACTCTTATCTTTTCCTGACACTGACATATCATTCTTGAACTGTATGGATCAACAGAAATGTTATGCTTTTTTAACTGTTCTGTTACTCTCAGCCACAGCCACTGTTTCTGTTTCCTCGGTGATATGCATCTTTATATTTAAAAATAAATGAAGCATTTATGAAGTTTCTTCCTGGTCACTAGGATATTTGAAATGAAAAACTCCTGTTTAATTTTCAGTGAAATGCATTATTCTGGTGTCATGAATTAAGTAAAAATTATTGGGGTATCAACATTTTTTCCTAAAAGCGTGTTTATATTTTTTTCTTTAAATTCTAAATCCCAACTAGCTGTCCCTAAATTCTGCAAAATTTGTTGCATGAAGTTGTCCTAGACTTTATTTGACTTAAACAAGATTAAATTGTTAAAGAATTTTCTGTTTCATTGGAATAGTTAGAACTTCTGAAGTCAATATTTTGAATCATGAAAACCCACTGCATTCTGTTGCAGGCACACAAATAAAGCTAAACTAAATCAAACTACCAAACTTCAGCAATTTGAAGTCTGGCCTGTCTGGCCTCCATCCCCAGACACCTTCAGTTTTCTTTCTCCTTGGGGACATCACATTTGATAGAATGAACATAAAAAAGGAATTTAATTATCCTCTTGAACAGGGTGTAACAAAAATTTTCTGTATTTGTGGGTTTTTATGAGAAGGTGGGTTGCTCTCCCCAAAATGTGTAATAATGAGAGGAAGAAGTTGTCTAGTTTGTGTATCTGTAGTTGCAAAACACAACTTTTTCTGTTCAGACATGGTTGTACTGTGCTGGCAGTTAACCCAGGACATGGTGGCTAATTTACCAGGGAACTGGAAGTCCAGCTGGGGAGTGTTCAAATTAGCAGCCAATGAAAAATGTAGAAAATCTACAGCTTTTGGAAGACAAATTTAATATGAACAGAAGACAGTAAAAAAGGGAACTCTTGTTTTAGGCAAGAACTGCGCACTTCTCCAATCTTCTCTTCCATTTTGTTGGTTTAGGTTAATAAATGGAAAAAAAAAAAAACAGATAAACTCTACTTTCTTGCTGGAAAAACAGGTATTCATTACATAAGCCCACCTGACAGGTAATAAATGATTTGTGACTTTAAATGTCAAGATTCAGATCAGGAAATTTCAAGGAAAAGAGGGAATATAAATCCTTAAGATGTTGCACAGAAAAAATGACATCAACAGTATGTTTTCTGCATTCTGAATACAAATTTGCCATATATTCTAGAATTTCAAATGGGCAAAAATTTTGGTTATGAGGATAACAACTTTCTCCTGATATTACTATCATATTGTTTCCTGATGGATAATCCTTTAGAGGTCTTTAATTTATCAGTGTCAGAAATGTGACTTAATTCTTCTGTTTCCACTACTGATATTATACCCCACGTGTCACATGAGTGTTCTTAGTGCCACCTCATGCAGAAGTATCAGAATGCATTCACCCATAGACCCAAGAGTATTGGGTATTTACTTTCCATTCAGTCTTCAGTTGTTTATTGACTTGCTTTAAGGTTTAATAGGAAATCAGTGGATACATAAGAAACCCAGCTGTGATGGTACACATTTCCTATGCCTGTGGAAAGACTGAAAAAGAAATGAGAGTATGCAAGTTTTTAATTACTTTTAAGAAGGTATATACCAGAATGAGGCATGCTGTGAAAAAAGTCACAGGAAGATTGTTTCATTTATGAAACAAACCTAATTACTATTGCATATTGCAACCAAGTTCAGACAATTTAGCTACAATCTGATATTCATAATTGTATGACTTTTAATAAGTTCAGGGTGTCTGAGATAATAAAGAGTTTGAGAAGTCCTTGGCAAACCTGAAATAAGCCCAGAATGTTGCAGGGTACTTATTGCAACTGTTTTATGCCTGGATTAAAAAGTTGTAGTTATTACAGAATAAGAAGTCAGCTAGCAGTAAAATTATGGCCAAAATTTTGATATTTTTAAATTGTATGTCATTGTTTTCAGTGGTATGCTGTACAGTTTAGGAAATTACATTCCTCAACCTTCCTCTTTAGAAAGAGAACATGTTATAAGAATGGTGGAAAAGCATTCAGGAGATGTACACTTTGAGTTTTTTCATTTTGGTGTCTTTAAGATAATAGTCAGACTTTAGTCACAAAGCATTACTTCTCGTAATTCCCTGGAAATTCAGGAAAATAAATATACAGTAGTAATTCAGAGTCATAAATCTAAGTTGCACTTGTAGTGCAACTTGTAGTGGTAGTGCAAAAGGTTTGTTTTTTTTTTTTTAATCTGATCTGTGTCTGTAGATTCTGTTTAGATATTTCAACTGTTATGTAGTGACAATATAGGAATGATAATTTTGTAATTATTGTCATTAGTGTCCTGCATACTAGTCACATTTTTTTCCTTATGTCAGAGCACCATAGAAAATGACATGCTATTTTCTATGAAAAAAGTTGTGTATATCATAGAGCATTTTTTAAAAAAACTATATGTATATTTCTGCCATATTAGATGTCTCCATTTTCTTCCTTCAAATATCATTGAAATAACCTTATGTGCTGTTTTTCTTTTGAGTACTGTCTTATGGTTACAACTTGAACAGTTCATTCTCTGATTTGGCAGGGACTGCTGAGTTTTATGACTCCGGAAACAGTTTTGGGTATTCATTATCCAAACTATTGTTTCCATTCACTTCAACATCGATTGCCCAAACATAACCTATGAATCCAGCACATACAGTTCTTTCCACAGTTAGCATCACTTTCAGAAAACTTCTTCCTGAAATCCTTCTGTTTGTGTTCCCCTGTGTGCTTTCAGTAAGTCATGAACAACTAGCAAGGTTGATAAATTGATCTAGATATTTGTAACTAGTCTTTCCAGCAAAACCTTCTGCTTGGTCTTTTTAACATTAAGATCTCAATAGGCCTATTATAGTTTATTTATAGTTCTTCAATTCTGTTATGTCTCTCAAATTCCAAAGGAAAACGTTTCTCTGTTCAGCAGTAAGATAATCCATGTCTCACAGAGCTATAGTTTGAGACTGAATGCTAGTCCTGTGTCCTGGAGTATGAGATTTTTCTGTTGTCTCCTCAATGTACAGCTATAGTACATTGAGATACTATATCTTTCTTTTACAAAATGAAAGAAGGATGAGATATTTCCATATTTTTTCCATTAAAATTTTTTCAATAGCTAGATAATGAACTAATTGTATACAGTTTTTCAAAGTTCGCCATATACAAAAGTCCATGGACTCACAGGACAGGCAGAATTCTCAGGTAAGAACATTTAATGCCTATAGTAATAACAGCAATGCTTTCAGCATGCATAGTGCTACAAATAAAAGGCAAGCCTTCAACTGTCTCATAGGTAAGGTATCCTTCAGAAATTAAAATGAGAAAGTATAAAATTCATTAAAATACCATCAAAATTCATCACAATCACTGCTATCACACTTAAGTAATCATTTTGAGTTAGCAAACTTAAAAAAAAAAAAAATCAGGGAGACTCTGAAGAGTCTCGACAAATTACCAGACTGGGCAATCACCGATCATATGAAATTCACTAAGAGAAAGTGCCAGATCCTGCAGCTGGGATGGGGCAACCCTGGAGGGTTGAGATGCACACTGGGGAATGAGATGATGAAAAGCAGCGCTGTAGAAAGGGACCTGGGGGTCCTGGCCATTGATGAGTTGAATATGAGTCAGCAGTGCCCTGGCAGCCAGGAGAGCTGACCCTGTCCTGGGGAGCATCAGGGACAGCATCACCAGCCGGGCAAGGGAGGGGATTGTCCTGCTCTGCTCTGGGGCGGCCTCACTTTGAGTGCTGGGGGCAATTTTGGGTGCCACAACACAAGAAAGATATAGAGAGTGTCAAAAGGAGGGAAACCAAGATGACAAAAGATCTTGAGGGGATGCTGTGTAAGGAGCAGCTGGGGTAACTTGGTCTGTTCAGCCTGGAGGAGACAGGGGAGTCCCCATCACAGTCTACAACTTCCTTGTGAGGGGAAGAGAAGAGGTGGACACTGATCTCTTCTCTCTGGTGCCCAGTGTGCAGGGCCAGCATTTGGACTCAATGGTCCTTGTGGGTTCCTTTCCATTTTATCATAATCTGTGATTCCTTGATTCAGTGAAATATAAGCAACTGGAAAAAAACAAAGAAAGCAACTCTGTGATGTTCAAATTTATTTAATTTTTCACCATGGAAAGTCCATCTTGCAAAAGGCTACTCATCTAGAATTATTACAATACAAAAAAAAAAGGACACTCCTGAACTGTACAAACCTATCAGTTTTCTCTGTTGTAAGATGGTATCAATCTCATTTCATTGAGGTTGCAGATTGAAGAGTATCAGTTTGGAACCATGGAATTGATCCTGCATTTCTCCTTGTTGTTCAAATCATAAATGTTGAAGATGTAATACCATTTATCTTGGACTAGAGACAGCATTTAACTACACATATTCTTTGCAAGAGCTGGGACAACAGCACAAGCATTTCAACATTAGGAAAAAGCCATTATTTCTGTAATATAACAGGAACAGGGCATACAACACTTGACATCCCAGATCTCCATGTATATCCTCTTTCCTTGTCAAGTAGTCAGTGAGAACCAATTAAGGCCAGTATTTCTTCAGGGTAACAAAAATAATTCTCTGCTCAATTACTCAAAAGTGACATAGCTCCCATTTTCACTTGTCTTTCCGCTATTCCTGTTTTATATATCAAATTCCCTGATAACTCACTCTCCCTCTACCTGATTTCCTTTTTTTGGTAAGGAAAAGTGCCAAATTTCAATCTTAATTTTTTTTTCTCTTAGAACTCAAATAAGTGCAGTCTGTGGTTCATTTTATGTAAAACAGACTTATTCATCTTTTGTCTCTTCTTTTCTATGCCCAATCTTTTTACTTTATTTCCCGGTTATTTTATCAATTTACCTGTAATTTATTCTAATATTTACACATACAAATAACAGTTTAAAATGTTATTGTGAGAACACAGTTGTAAAACAAGATAAGAAGACCATGCATCTTTTTGTAAAAGGTCTGTCTCTTAGAGTGATTGTACATCTTGTGTTTTAAGGACAAAATTCTTATTTAATTCATTTGTCATAGTAAGGTGAAACTTCAATCAATCAAGCCTTCACATGGCAGCACTAAGGTTGTAACTGATGATTAAATAAATCTTTTTTTAATAGTATTCAAAGAAATAGAGGGTTTCTTAATAAAAAATGCAAGGTAAAATACTCTTTTTCTGGTTTCTTGGACAAGGTCCAATAGCATATCTTTAAGAAAAAGCATTTAAGTTAAATATTTTGCCAGTTAAAATGTGACGTTAGTCTAAGCTTGCAGCCTTAAAATAGTGAAAGAGAATGAGAGAAAAAAAAGTTCCAGAAAATTACAATGGAGATGGATTTCTTTCCTGGAAAAGCTGAGTGAGTACTGAAGATAGAATGCATCTTTGTTTTTCATTGAAAATAGGTTCATTTGTCATGGCCAAGCATTCTTGTATGAAGGTTATAAGCCTTCATAAGCTGGCTCTCAGAAGGTACATTCCACTCTCACTAACTTATAAATAGAGGAGGACTCAGTTCTCACAGAGATTATCTGCTTGTGGTGTGTTCCTAGCTACTGAGGAGATGAAGGTGATCTTCAGACGGGTGTGTGGAACAAAAGAAAAGGCAATTCTTTTGTGCTTAGGCAGGCCAGCATGACTTTCAAAAAAGAACTAACGAGGAGGACCCCTGCAAGAAAGAACCACGGTGCTGGGATTTCTTTCAGAACCTTTACTAAGATGATTTTTGGATAGATGAAGGACATGAGATGGAGGTAAATTCTGGAAATTACTGAGAGAATAACATTATTACACACTGCCCTGGCGTTTCTTCAGAACTGAACATACGCTGTCTTTGCTGAAAGCTGTTCCCAAGCCTCCAATTGTCTGAGAACAAATACTATGCTCTGATCTCAAGAACTGGTACTATGAATATCTTTAGAAGCTTTAATAATGGAAGATGTTAAAATTATTTTAAAATATTGTCAAAAATTACTTCAGAAAGAAAGAAAATAGAGAGCAAGTCAACAATAGATAGAATCATCCTGTATGTTCATGCATTTGTCATATAACATTGAAATTTAAGATGAAAAAAATCATAATTCCCACAATAGCTATCTGGCAGGGTGTAGTTGGCACCCTGAATTCATGTTAAATTGATCAAGGTGTAGCCATAACTAAAGCTAGCTACTTTACTTTGTTAAAATTTTATTTTCAGGCCTTAAAAAAATAAAAACAGCTTTAGCATTAGCTTTCTCTGGAAGATTTCATAAGCTGCATTTACTACACTCATATTAATTCCTTCATGTTACAGAAAATTGTGTCAAAGAAATACTCTGTAAAAATTATTCACTCTGGTTAAGTGGCCTTCCTCTGACCAAACATACCTAGTACAAGTATCGAACAGAAGTGCCCAGTTTGTGCTGAATATTTATGCTGACTTGCCCTAAAACTAGTGATTCTTATCACCTTAGCTCCTTTTTAACAAGTACTTTGAAGTAAAGACAGTGAGTCTTTACTCAAAGCCAAAGTAGAAAAGATGCAGGGAGAAAAGAACTGTAAGGATTCTATGAACTCTAATAAACCATAACAGAATCGTTTGGATATGTAAATACTTTTTACAAATTACCGTATGGTAACAACTGGTACTTTGTAATATCCCATCAGGTTTTCCAGAAAAGAGTGATAGCAAATTATATATTCTTTTTATATTATTATCACAACTCTTTGTTCAGTCATTTAAATTCCATTGTCATGAAAACATACAGGTTTTATTTGCTCATATAAAAATCAAATGAGAATTTTTACAAATACAAATCTTGTAACCCTGTAAACTTCTGGATCTTCATGCTCTCATTTAGCACAATTTATTGCCATAAAACCTTATGGCTAAAAGAATCTTCATATTTGAAATGAAGGAAAACTTGAATATAGAGATTTTAACCACTCATTTTGGTGTCTCACAATGAGTTCAGCAAACTAAGTCTGCTACTCTCTTTTAAGACTTTTCTGTGACTAAAGTGAGATTCTTTATTTGTATTAAGATGGAAAGGATTTAGACCATGAATTTGAAGAGTTACAGTTAAATTCTCACATTCATTATTTCAGGTTTTTGGTGTTAAAAGATCTGCTAGAATTAGAACATGCAAACGAGGGAGAAAACTGAATAATGTATTCAGTTATAGAATCATAGAATAATTTAGGTTGGAAGGGACTTCCAGAGGTTATCAAGTCCAAACTCCAGCTCAGGTTGTTTGGGAAACATTCTGGTCAAGCCTTGAACACCTCTGATTGCACAATCTTTTAGATGACTTCTTTTAGTGTTTTACCACCCTCGCAGTGATTTTCTTTCCCCCCTTAATCATGATTTCACAAGTTCTGACTTGTGTCTATTGTCTTTCATCCTATCACTATGCACTCTCAGGAAGAAAAGTTCAAGTCCATTTCTTCATATACTCACACTAGGGAATTGAAGAAAACAATGAAGTCTCTTTAATTTTTCCTCTTAAGGCTCAACAAACCCAGGTCTCTCAGCTTCTCCTCATGAGAAGCCTGCAGTTCCCAACATCTTCCTTCTTTTTTTTCTGAAATTAAATGTGATATTTGAGATCCTTTGGTCATCAGGCAACTACTCTAATCACCAAGAACTTTTGGTGATGATAGAGGCCTCATAATGCCATCAGCCACCTTCTGTAGCACCCCTGGTTGTATTCTCTCTGGACTTAAGCACATTCTTAAGTTATAAGTGCTCCCTAATGCTTTCTTCCTTCACTGGGGCCATCTTTCACTCCCAATAAACACAATTGTGTCAGAAGAGGCCTGAAATCAGGTTTTATGCATAAAAGAAAGGCAAAGAAGCCATCTAGTGTGTTGTGCTCTTTGGCACTAGGTTTCCTGCCCTGTGGCACAGTAGGCCTGTCAGGCCTCAGTCTTGATGTACATCTCCTTTTTCTGCCAATATCCATACAGAAGTTCTTTCAATTGTCTTTTCCGTGGTTGCAGCTGTAGCTAGTTGTTGGAATTTTGAGTCTTTCCCAACATCTTATTCCTTAAGCTACTTCCTCACAGTTATCTCTGTCTTCTCTTCAGTTCATTTTAAAGCCCTCTTCATTAGAATTAGCAAGCCTGCTAGCAAGATGCTCTTTTCCCCATTTTTCAGATGGACTATGTAGCAGCTTTCATTTTTGAGAAAAACCTAAGCCCTGTGACACACAGCAAGGTGTTGAGCTACAACATGCATGCACTCTTGGATGAGTCCTTTGCCCTCTCTGCAAGGACTGAGGAGAACATTGTCTTGACCCCTACACCCAGAGCTTACCACTTCACTCTCTTTCCTCTGTTTCTTCCTATCAGTCTTTTTTTATTTGACTGGTTTTTTGTTTTGTTTTGTTTTTTTTTTTTAAATGGGGGTCTACAGCAGCTCTTTTCACTCATCAAAGCCAATTTGTATTATTCACAGACTTATAAAGTAGGCTTAATTTGCAAATCTAAGCACATGTTTTTTTGAGAAATATGATGAATCTCAAATTGGAGTTATTTATTCAGTTGTTTAGAACTATGTATGAAATTTAGGGTTGCAAATATGAAACAAAAATATAAAGGAGAAAAAACATTTTCAGGAATACATTTCACCTACAAAAATTATGCTGTGATTTGTTAAAAGTAGAGACCAGTTCTCTACAAGGAGTCAGAGGATCATTTTTTTAGAGTTATGATTTTCTTGTTTTTAAATATAATTTTTCCTCTGTTTTATGAATATTTTAATGAATTTAAAACCATGGAAAATATTTTTTTCTACTTTATTGATCTCAGTTTGGCATTTCTAGAGTTGCTAGCATTAACTCTTCAACTTGCTTTAAAATGCTGATCTACCCTGTTTTCCATCACACAGAGAAAAAACCAGAAGCTTTCACTCTGTGTATATTTTGAATCATGACAGTGTTTTGTGCTCTAGCAATAAGTGATAACTTTTACCAAAATATATTCAAAATATTTATAGATATTTCTATGAGTAGAGAGGATAAATTAAAATATCAGAATAGAAAAATATCAGTATTAAATTAAAATTTAATTAATATCATTGCTTTAGTTCCAATTAGAAGGCTAGGTTCAGCCTGCATCTGAAGCCTAGAATCTCTAATTTTATGAGATTCTCAACGACAGATTTATCTTGGCTTTGAAAGAAAGGGTATGTGTTATGTTGAAGGCTCTCTGCACTTGTTTTTACAGGCAGAAGGAAGCAAAATCCAGACTATGTGAATAATTAGGAGGAAAATAGGCAGCTTTATAATAGTGTTATTTTTTACCTCAGTCCCACACAGTCTTTCACATTGATTTCTTACATTCTTATGCTGAAGCAGAAAAGACCATGCTCAAAAATCTCATCATCTTGACGATGTGAAAGGGATTCTGTACAAACAAATATGGTAAAAACACAAAGGGAAGAATCATAGGGTGGCAGCAGCCTCACAGAATAACAGATAACACATTATCAAAAGAATTAAAGTAAATTGTAAGCAATACTAGGACAAAATCTTTTCTTGATGGTACCAAAATTTGACTTACCTGCAAACATATTTTATGTCTGCATTGCTCTACCTACTCTTATACTCTTGATAAAGAGTTCTTCTGATAGAACCTTATAAATTGAACCAGCTGGAGCTCCCATTTTCCTGTATGATCAGAGAGTCATGGAAGGGTTTGGTTTGAAACACACATTTAAAGGTCATCTAGTCCAAGCTCTCTGCAATAAACAGGGACACCTTCAACTAGATCAGGTTGCTGAGAGCATTGTTCAATCAGACCTTGAATGTTTTTAGAGATGAAGCATCTACCTCCTCTTCAGGCAACCTGTTCAGGGTTTTACCACTCTCATCCTTCCATGATCATTTCCTTGTGTAGAAATGTGGAAGCTGAGTTCCTGTATGTTTTCAGAATGTTTTTTAGAAAAATATTGGCTTCTCAACTTGAATTCAACATGTCAAGGGTCAGAAATAATAAGAGCACAAGATAAAGGGAAACATGCAGTAAACATTTTATTGGATAAAATACAGAGGTCTCTTTATTTTTATTCTCGATATTTAGGCAATACTGTGACACAGTTGTCTCATCTTA
This sequence comes from Erpornis zantholeuca, assembly GCA_013400515.1. Lineage (NCBI taxonomy): Eukaryota > Metazoa > Chordata > Aves > Passeriformes > Timaliidae > Erpornis > Erpornis zantholeuca. The sequence goes on from VZTN01012078.1 coordinate 88,233, forward strand.
AGTTAGACTGTTCGAATAAAGCAAATGAATCCCACTGTCCAAATGCTATTTTGGGGATACTGATTTTGGAGAGCATGTAGGCATTATAGTATATGGCTATAAATCCATATACTGTAGAAGTGTTAAATTATATGAAATGGATTCACAGTCTGATGTGGTATTTTAAAGTGTTTTCAAAAGAGAAATCAATCTTTGGAGTAATATATCATCAGCATCTTATCTTGCAATACAATCTTTCCATAAAATGGATATTATTAATTTAAAAAAAAGTTCAAAAATAAATTTAATGTTGTGTGGATTACTCTAAGTGAATGCTTGCAAGTGACACAGAGTATAGATGTAACATATAGTTAGTAATATGTCAATAAATGATCCAAATATTCTTTTCTCACTAATTTCCTTCTACTATTTTTGTAAATTTTAGGGAAATAATTTTTAGATAAAATTACATTTTTCCTGCCAATTCAGAATGCTAGCCAGCAACATAATTAGCTGATTAATTATTGTTTTCTTTGTGAAAGAAGTCACCTTTGAGATGAATTTGCTCAAACATGAAAAGCTGTATATTTGACATACACTTTTGTTCCCTGCTGGTGGAGTGCCAAGGAATCTATTTTGGTCTTGTTTCACCAGCCTACTTTAATCACTATAAAAATCACTCAAAGGATCAACAAATGCCTAGTTGACATAGGGCAAATGCCTTGAAACAGATACAGAGAATTCCAGCTGAAACACTACAAATAATATGGTTTTATCTTCCTTGTGTTGCTGTAATATTTATGATTATAGGCCTTTCAAGTAAATGACAAAAAGGGTTTTTTTTTTTAAAAACATAAAAACACTAAATATAAAAAGCTTGTTTGCTTTTATTGAAAACTGAACCTCTTGAAATGCTTACCATAAAGTGTTTCCTCACAGTCAGAGGAGGTAGATCTTAATTAACCTTTCCAGTGCCCTTGCATTGTAGTTAATTAAACCTGTACAAACCACACTAGTTTAATTCTGAATTGCAGACTTAGAGTGATCAAAACCCCTTTTGGATCTTTCAACTGACCTTGCAATTTAGCATTATAAAGCTTTTATTAAGAATACACACTTTTAAAGAGTGTATTTAAACAGTACCTTCATACTAGATTTTTCTTGGTGTATTCAGGCAGCCATTATTTCTAAAATAAGTTGATGGCAGTTACTGTTCCCATACTGTGACAGGTACCTTGAAAAAAAATTAGATATAATACATATATACATATATGTACAGTCATAAACATACAGGCAGAGGAATAGTCTTTAGAGTTTCCTAGACGTGAATAAAAATTCTAGTGACCACCTATACCATTAAAATTAGATGTAAAATAGAACATTTAAATCTTTATACTGGATAGCAAAGCATGCCAAACACCTGTATTTGAGACTATGTGAACAGGAGTTTACCTAAGAGCCAGTGAGATTTCAAGGCCAAGACAGCAGATCGGCCTGAAATTCAGGAACTAGAGTAGGCTGATTTGCAGCCAACTCCTCAGTGCTCACATTCTCTTTCCCAACATGGTGTAAACATGGCACACCCGGGGAATTTGGGAGTCACTCACTTAGCCTTCTTATGTACATAAATGTTCATATTCCTCATGCTCATGCTTGCTCTCCCCCTGCTCCATTCATTGAACACTGTAAAAGACTTATTTTGTTTTAAGCAAAAGTAGTATTTTTAGGAGGAGATTTATGCATGCAGGACAATATTCACTTCTAAATAGCTCTTCTTCATCTTCATCAAGAGATGTCAGCATGCTATGTGAAAAGACAGGAACAGAAATGTTGTAAATGAGCTGCATTCTAGTTTATTTTATTCAAATTAAATATTTTAAATGTACACAACCATTAATTTACAATTCAACTACATCAAAGAAGATGTAGTTTAACTTCCCTATTTTTTAATCTTCTCATTCCTGTCTTCCTGCTCCAAAACTTAAAGCAAAATATCTTACAAGCAATATTAATTGTCTCATTACATAAATCCTCAGCAGCTTCTATTTGTTCATATATCGATGATCTGTCTTGTTTCCCCAAATGGAAATATTTGGACCTCTGTGATAATTTAAATAAATCTTAGTATATCAGCATAAATTCTATATTTCTTTTAATAAGGAGAATGTTTAAAATGGCCAGAGTTGCATTTACTGAAGATGGATTACAATCATGCAGAATTATACATGAATACAGTTAGGACATGATTGTGTTAGGTTTTATTTCCATGTTACATGGCTCACTTTATCTCCAGGCCAAGATGCTCTCAGTGAAAGTATTAACAGGATCAAACTAAACTGGTAAAATATGTTTTTTAAAAAAATTATGTTTAATTTTAATCAATTCATAAATTCTGGGTATCAGATAATCTTATTTCACTTGTTGTCAATCAAATACACATCCTCCCACACAAAAGAAAAGAAAACCCAAGCAAACGTGAAAATCCAAAATGAAACACCAAAATGCCCCCAACCCAACCCTTTTCTATCCAATGCCTCATGAGTCTTTGTATAGTAGCCACATAAGGACTTACATGTTATGAATTTATGAATATATTACATCTATATTGATACTCTGAGCTCATGTCAGCACCAGTGACAAATTGTCTCCTCAACAACATTCTGTAGATTGCTCATAACAGCAATTTTATTAAGAGATAAAGTATCTTACACTGGTGGAAGTTAAATAAAAGCCTGTGTGTATTTTATGAATATATAGCATCCCCAATAAAAGCTCGGAGTGTAATGGATCAGTCACTACTAGTATAGTCTAGAGTGGAAGGGAAGAAAATAAATCTACAATATAAAAGCAAGCTCTTCTAAAACATATTTTCAGCCTTACTGGTAAGAAGGACTCAGTTTCATGAGACCTCATAGGGAAGTTCAGTTTTGTTCCTTGCACAGTGTAATAGGCTTAGACTAAATTTGCTTCAAAATATGCAAACTGTTGTGTTCACACATTCCATGCAGGTGTACACCTTAATTAATGACCAAAGATTTTCTTAATCAGCATTAGAAAATAGTAGGTGTTGGTATTTTTTATTCAGAAATTTTTAGAAAAATGTTTGAATAAAGATCAAGCAAGACTGAAGCATTTTCTTTATCTCCTATAACACTTGTGTTGGGTTCTATGGTAGGACAAAACCTAAAGTGCTTCACTGGATTCTGATCTAGTAGAATGAGATTCTACATCCATAAATATCTTTCATATAGACCAAAGTTTTCATGAAACTCTCTTTCATTTCTCTGCTACTGGGATGTGAAATAATGGTGTAGTCTCCCAGGCTACATTTACATTTACCTTCTGGACATTCTGCAGTTACCTGGAGGGATTGGATCCTCAGCTAGCCCATGTCAGTCACAAGAAAATACACCAATCACGGAAGGCAGGACAAAGAACATGGGATGGAGAAGAGAGACTCCAAGCACTTGGTTTTATTGAAGGTTCATTCTAAGGTCAAATCTTGAAATTGTTGTGCCAAGAACTCTCAGTAACTTTGGTATCAAGAAGATTTACTGCTATGCTGACAAAATATAGGATGACTATGAACAAGCTATATTGAGAAAGAAATGTAGGCAAGTTGAATGGGGAGAAAAGTCTTCCATCTGAAAGCACCCTCAAATTGAGTGACCACAGGACCTAACCTGAGCTGTTCAGCAGGAAATGACTCATTTTCACCCAACCTCTCAATAAGAAGGACAGCATTATCCAGCCTTTCTTGCTTGCTTTGAACAGAAGGAGTGTGCATCTGTCTTCTTTCACCTCTAGCTCATAAAAAGGATGGGATGGACAGCTTCGCTATTTGTTATGCATTAATTTACTTCAATAGAACAAGAGTTCAGCTGACCTCATTTCTCCTTTTATTAATTTATCAGCTTGGCATTTTTTCTTATGACATTTTTAATCTACGTGGGTTTGTTCATTTGTGACTATAAATAAAATTATCTTAAAATAATGCTTCTTGACTTTCAGCATGGTCATTCAGTACCCCCTTCACACACCGAGAATCTCAATAAAAGTTCACGTTGTTAGGTTTAGGACATTGAGCTGCTAATAAATTGATAAAAGAACAGGAATATAATTTCTTTACATACATATGTTTCCATTATCAGATTTCCCTCATAGGTCAGTGAGTGAACTATATTTTGTTTATTTTCTGCTTTGAATATTCCTTTTTATATTTTTCTAAATTAAGTCCAATTAATTTTTACATGAACTTCTAGAGTTATCTGAATAATTTTATTAAGATATTGATTTGGCTATTTGAATTTTCAAACACACCAGTACTTTTAGATATATGAGCTATTTTAAAATCTTAGTGATAAGAAGCAGTCCTATATCTCACACTTTCAAAACCCACATTTAACAAGTTAAACAACGGGGCTTTTGGGGGGAGCCTTTTTAGTTTCTGTTTTGGTAAAATGACAGTCTTCTAATACAAGCACCCTGATGCTAATTTGGTTTCACTCCCTTCCTATTTCACTTATAAATAGGAAATAATACTTATTTTAAAAAGCATTCTATTGTTATCAATGAAATCTTGGTAGGGGAGCAAAAACCTGCTTAATAGTGTATAGAAAAGAAACCAAAACAACAACAACAAAACCTGAGAGAAAAATCATGAATTGCATCTTGAAAATGTAGTAAAAATAATATTTTCTCCTTTTTCATGTGAAAAGAATATGTTGCACTTAGACGCATCATAGGAATTCTGTTTTCCACCAGTCAATTTTGGGTATCATTACATGTAAGAAAATACCAAGCATGAGATACTGACATTTTTTTCTGTGTGATAATTCTTAATTCTTTACTGTGTTGCTTGCATGGGCTGTTTTTGATACAGCATAAAAGATAAAGCAGAAGTTGTCAAAACTTTAAGTTGTACCTCAAATGTCTTTTGTAAAGACCCACTCGATATAGCCTTTTCTTGAGGTTTGAACAAATGTTAGGTTTTGTTGTGTGCTGGCCAGAAAGAATGTTTTATTGACCAGTTAGAAAAGCCACTGATGAGATCACATGAGTTATGAAGCATCATGAAGCATTGTGTGGAGCCCTTGAACATTAGTGACACTAAAAGAGCATAAATAAATAAATAAAATCAGACAGAAAATAAAATAAATCCGGCAAGAGGAAATAGCATTGTTCCAACAATCAACCATCACAACAAAGCAAGACAAGTCTTAGAAACAAATCAAAATTGACATAGGAAAAATGAGAAACACAAACACATGGAATGAAACATTCATAAGTTTGTTTGAACACACTAGGGAGCCCTGTGAGGTTTATAATTCACTTCAGTGAGGGTAAGTAGAGACAGGCTTTTAGATGTACTAAGACATTTCATTTGCTAACTGCCAGAATTTAAGCACCATACTAATATTAAATGTAACTGCCCTCCTTTCCTGTCTGAGCTGCCTTTAGCAACTTTCAGGCAACATCTTTCCTGCATTAGACATCTGAGATCAGTAGATGATTATCGGGATAGTTACCAGAAATGTTACCTAGGTTTCTTTTACAGACTTTTCTTTTAAAAAATAATCAAACCAAAAAAGCAAATGAAGAAACAAGCAAACAAACCCAAACAAATAAACAAAAAACCCCAAACAAACAAAAAGCACACCAAAACCAAAGTCAAAAACAAACAAACAAAAACCCAAACAAAAAATCCCCAAAAAAACCTCCAGCTGTCAAGCTTTTGAAGAGTAGTCAAGAAGCAGTAATAGGACATCCCAGAGACACAGTTCAGACTTAACTTTCACTTCTCTGAAATATATATGTCTAACTAAAAGTGACACACTGGGCACCTCCACCCTTCCACCCTTAAGATTTCTCTCAAAAGATGTGCAGACACTTCACTGTAGCTGAGTCTTAACAAAATTATTATATTTGGGAGTGAAGGAGTGAGGCTGACCCTGAAAAAGTGGAGAAGTGTTAATTTAGTGCTGGGTTTTTTTCCCCTACTTCTATTTGAAACAGTGATTAAATATTTAACAGACAATAAATTGTGTTTTATCCAAATTGATTTTGTTTTGTCTAATGTAATAATTAGTAGCAATCTCCTTCTCTTTATATACACCTTTGCTTTGCCATTCCTGTTCTTTCTATTTTCTACCACAATCCTGCTGAAGGATGACAGTGAGCAGTGGCTGAGCTCAGCTTTTCATCAAGGCTAACACATCATTAACTAGTAAAATTCCATTGTTATTTTTCATTGATACATTCATCAAAACACAGGAAAAAGAGATTTTTTATACATATATAAAATTTATCATTATCTTCTCCTATACTAACAGATATTTTCTCTGATTTTATCTGGTTCATTAATAGGTTGTGGCAAAAAGATAACAGATTTAACTTTGTTATTTTCCTCACTTTCATAGTACTTTCTTCAATTTAACACCTCTTATTTTCAATACATTTAGTTGAAATTAAATATTTACAGAACAAATCAGGTGATTTCAGACATGGAAAAACAATTTGTTTCCCTTTGGAGCTAATGTTGTTGTGCAATGACAGCAAATACATTACTCTTAACCCATCCAAAAAACCCCGAGTAAACTTCACATTTTTATTCACTGTCTATATACCTGACAGTCAATAACTCTTTTTCTAAAATATTTCAGAATTTATCAGACCACACTTGTTGAACATTTTGAATTTAGTAACTAATAAGAATGTCATGTGTTGATTATTACACTATACAAAAAATTAACTTAGTTTTTCTGTTGAGCTACATTGTCCTTTAATAGCAGTATGCAGTCAGAGCAAAAAACTTACAGTTACTTTTTTAAAGTGTACAATGTTGTAAATTATGTTAATTTCAGCACTTTTGTTTCACATTGGAGCAGAAATATGAAAAGCTAGTGACTACAATAAACAGTTGTGGCTTGAATTAATAGATGAGTCTCTCAATAGGTAAGAAATGTAAATTTGAAGGGAATTGCTAGAACGTGCTGGAGTTTCCTAATCTAGATACTGTCTCCTGGGAAGGAAATATTCTAAATGTCCTTTCATATATCATAGTCTAATGAATATTCAGTATACCTCAGTGGTCTAAAGAGCGAACAAAGTGTCTCTGTTATGTTGTAAAGAGAAAATCAGTAATCTAGACAGACTTGCTTCCTAAAACTTGATTTTATGTTGTCCTTTCACTTAGCCAGAACAGCTGAATTTTTAAAACAATCTTTTATATTAAAGGTATCTTAGAAATGCATGTATCTAGGTATGCATTAAAAGCTGTCTGTAAAGGTGAAATGTAACATACAGTATTTCCAAGAGGGGAAGAAAATCAAACTGTGAAAAGCATAAGTTTTATATGTACACAGCTTCCAATATGACATCTTCAGACAAAGATATGGAGGGGAAGCCAGATAAGCTGTGCACTACCCTACTACAGAGCCTTGCTTAGGATCATATTAAGATAAACCTAAGGTGGTTTTACAGCTCTTGGACTCAAGTTTGTTCCCATCTGTCCAGTTCCACAAGTAGAGAATTTTTATATCTTCTGAATTTTCATATCAGTATATCTAGGGCCCTGTAAATAACTTCATAAGAAGAAAACAGTTTACTTCTCCATCTAAAGACATGTTTCCTAAAACATACATAGTATCTTACCAAAATAATCAATGGTCAAGTGGGACAGCATGGAATCCTCTGAACTTCTGGTTTTCCTATTTTTCCTATATAGCTGTTGACTTTTCCAAAGGCAGCTGTCTTGTCCACAAGATCTACCATAACTCATGTGTACAAACCAGACAAGATGTGAAAATTTCCTGAAAATCTTTTGCTTTCTTTTGCTTGCTGGGGCCAATAGCAGCCTTTTAGTTGACACTTCTTCTGTGCAGTACATTTTTTTGTTCATGTATTATGTTTCTAACCTGAAAGAGAAAAAAATTATATGATATGGCTATGATGACTAACCATAATGCAACCCCAAATATACATTTGAAAAAAATCAATGTTTACAGTTCTCATCAATTAAAAATGGGCTTATACTGAATATATAGGTTAATCCTCAGAACCTAATTTGTCTAGCTGTAATGTAGATGACCTTTGGTAATAATTCCATTAGTCTCATTTTCAAAATTTATATGCAAGGGAAATATATGAAACTGGAGTACTACACTCCTAAACTAGTCAGGTTCTCAAATTGTGTCACATAATTTCTTCTTTTTCACATTAGCTATTCTTTAGGCATTTGCTTTATTTTGTGAAATTTGCTTCACTTTTCCCTTGATCACTGCAGCAATGAAGGATTGGTTTCCTCTGACATTAGAAAAGGACTAGTATTTGGGTATCAATGAGAAGAAAGTTCCAATGAGCATTTGCTGAGAGCTCCTGTCCTGCTCTTTGCAGAAAGTGGGTTAATTGATTCCACTGAGCCAGATTCCTTACCAGGTGAAAGCAAGCTGTGTTTACATTCCTACATTGTGGGAATGGAGCAGGTATCTCCTTAGTCCATGGTGGCATGCTTTGCTTCCCATCCCTGCTGCAGATGAAGTACATTCAGGACAGCAGCTGGCAACTTCATTCAGGGCTTACTAATTTGTCATCTACCACCCAATTTTTTTTTTTTTCACAGGCCATAGCACACTACTCTAAGGGACATTAGTTTGTGTTCCAGCTGTTTACTCCTTGAGATCATGCCTCAGTGCTCATTCTACCCCTACAGCTCTCACCTCCCAGCATTTCAGCAACCACATGATCACTCCTTCCCCTTCTTGCAGTTTGTGTTCTGTGAGAGACTGGAAAGATCGATGTCTTGAGACATTCTGGAGTGTGTGTGTGGGGGAAGAGTAAGTTTGGGCCTTGCCCTGGTGAAAAGTGCCCTGGTCCACACCCTCATCCCTAGAGCCTGTGTCCCAGCCTGGGAGTGGCTGCCAATTCCTGCCTTACTGGAGGCAATACTCCACACCAGCCCCTGGAGCCTCTAACCCAGCTCCTGAGTGGCCAAATGACTGGAAATCCCACCTGGGGGAAGGGTCCAGGAAGGCCAAGGGGTATTTAAAGCTGACCATGAGGCAAGCATATATTTTAACCTTATACCCTTTTGTGACTTCTATCAGCTGAACACTGCTGGAACCCAGGAGCTGGTAGCTATATGTGTCCTTTGCTATATCCTTTCTGTCTTCCTCTCTTTCTTCTTCGAAATACTTCTTGGAATTTTTGAATAACTTAAAGTCAAATAGGCTTAAAGTTTGCTCCATTAATTCCTTGAAAAGTGTTGTATGTTGATTGAACTTGCCAAAGTTCAAAGATTTTCTAAAGCTCCCAGCAAAGCCTTTTTTGTTGTTTTGACCTCTTGAGAATATCTTGTTTGTATTTCTCCTGTGCCTCTTACTCAGAGCATGTAAACAACCATAAACCCTGTTAAAAGTCTCATCAAGCGAGCTTTTTTGGGCCTTACATGCTCCTTCCTAGATTGTGTAATGCCATCAGGGTACAGGAGCAGGGGCTGAGTTATCATTGCAGCCACTCAGGCTCCAGGGCAGGAGCTAGATTCTCCCAGCAACAAGCCTTGGACAGCCTCTGACATGGACCTATTTGCCTTCTCCTCTCCTTGCTCTTCTTTAGTAACTGTGATGAAGCTGTTATACTGGGGGAAGCAATAAAACCTCCTCACCACTACAGGAGGAGGAGGAGTACTGTGCATCCCTACCTGAGACTCTCAGTGGGAACACTTCAGCTGTTTGGGAATTTTTCCAGATTGCCCTTCTCTTCCTCTAGTTTCTGTACCTTTTTCCATGGAAAAACAGCATGCAGAGCAACATGTCCACAACAATGCCTCCTATTAGAGAACCAGGGAGTTCTTATTTCTTACCCTCTTCTTACTTTATTGCCAAAATATTTTGCTCATTCTCGTCCCCATACACTCACATTTCAGGTTTTGGGATTTAACAACAAACCTGAGCAATGCCTACCACAAGGGCATCCCTTGCTGCACCAAGCCCTTATTGAGAGCAATGTCCTGCTGCAATCTCAAATCCCAGTCCCTAATACCCACAGAACTCATATTACAGATAACTTTGGTCTGAGAAATTGCTATCCCATTGTTGCTGGTAGAATTCACTGTTGAATTACAAGAACTATTTTGACCAAGACAGAAATGACACAGGGTGGGAGTAAGCTTGGGTGAGTCAGCATTGGTGATCCCTCTCCATACAGTGCTGGTTGCGGGGTGTGGGATTTTCCACACATTTATCTGAGGTACTGGGATTACCTACTCCGCAACATTGTTGATTACCTTGCAGGCCCATGTTCTTACTATTATTATTTTTATTAGGTAAAAGTGGAAATGGTTTACTAAGCCTTATTTTGTAGCCTAGTGGGTAACACTTCCACCTGGGATTTAAATCTCAAATAGTCTTTATTTCAAAAGATTTGGACTTGCTTACTACATGCACCATCTGTAACTAGAGAGCTACAACACATTACTTTCCCCTGAGTATAGTTTGGATTCTTATTTGCTGAATTTGAAAGTGCTTCCCTTATAACCCTCAGGCTGACTGCATCTTTTGAAAAAAACTAGGAAAAAGAAAGCTCTTTTCATTATGCCAAACTTTCGCTACAGCTGTGAGAGGTATCATCTGTTTAATGATACTAACTGAACTACAGCATTTTAAAAATCATGGTGAAAATTGCAGTGTTCAAGCTTGTACATTTCTACTGCTGAAATATTATCCAACTTTTCAGATGCCAGATCGTGTACTATGTATCAGTTAATAAAAATTGTTAATATATAAAGACACAGAAATGGGAAATAAACCAAGGTAATCAATGCCAGAATTAAAAGAACAGAAACTAGGTGGAAACAAAATGAAAACAAAGTGACAAATATATAATAAAAAAGAAACCTCTCTGAATATAATTGGATTTGATGAACAGTCAGATTGTTATTATAAATATATTTCAATAATAAATATTTAAATAATATTTTCTATATAATATTGATTTATATGTAAAATATGCTAAGAGAAATACTCAAGACTTTCTTTCCATTAAACTAGATGTATCATTTTCAGATGTTAAGGAAGAAATTACTATTTCCTCAGTTATTCAGCTACAGTCAGCTTAAGAGAGAAATAAAGAATGTCTGTTAGAATTACATCACTGCTTTACTTTAATAATCAACTAAGTACAGTTGTAACTTAATTCTAAAAGTACTAAACTATAATACAGAAAAGTTCATATAATTTTTTTTTCTATTCTGATCAACGAATGAGATCTTCTAAAATAAATTTCATGTAAGAAATATTTAGAAAATACTATCAATCAAGTATATCCTAGCAATACAAAGGTTTAAAAATCCTTTATACCTAATATTCAAAAAGGTAAATTTGTATTCACTTCTAGAAGCATTTACCTTACCTACTTTTCAATAGCTTATTTTTGGAATAATGCTTAACCTACTTAATAAAAGCTGTATAATGACATGGGCAACACATTCCTTCAAATTGTTCTCTTCAAAATGATTAGATTAGGAATGGAGTGCAGTAAACCAGGATCACATGACTAGCAGCTAAACACCCTAGAAAATTATTTTTATTTTTTCCTAAATCTGTTAATAATAATTTTATTAATATTTGAAAGGCAATTTTTTATCAATAAATAAAAATATGCACAATATATTGTATATAAAAGTAATGGGTTTTGTAATATTTGAAAGCCAAACTCTTATCAATAAATAAAAATATACATAATTTAGTGTATATGGGAGCAAGATATTGCTATCATCATCTGGAACAAGAGTAAAAAATCAGACAGCTTTCTTCCTTAGTCAGAAACTAAGCTACATGCTTCACTGGTGAAAAATTATGTTGAATGTATTAGCAAATTAAATGTGCTCTGTGGTATGCCTTATTCTTTAACTGTGCTTCATTGTGCAGTTGTAAAGAAATTTAATTATGACAACAATTCAACTGCTGGTAAACAGTGACAGCAGGTCAGGTAGAAGGAACTGGAAATTTCCAATCCAGGAATTGCATGGTTAAATCAAAAAAGAGAAACAAAGAAGGAGTGCTGGAATAATGGCTAAATTGAAGCTTCAAAAATTACTTACAGAACAAATTTATTTCCTGGAATAAATTAGCATCTTCTTACACATATAGTACTTTGGCTTAGAAATTGTATTTTAATTTTTTTGTATAATATTAATATCTGTCTTATTTTTGCCCTGGGTATTGTTTTACTCTGGATGCTGTCTGAAAACCTGTGAAAAGTGCCTACAGTGCATTGAACCAATTACAGAACTGCCCCAGCTGGTGAGGAGAATTTTGCTGTTTCACAGCTGAGACTTAATCTAGGATGCTAATGGCTGCAGAGAAACTAACTTGATTTATAATCCGTAATTAAATCTCCCTCTCTAGTAGTTAATTAAGAGCAATGCAACTGCAAATTATTCTCATTCTAACTTATATAAATCATATACAGAATAAAGGAAATAATGATTATTTTAAAAACTGTACTTGGAACATACTGTTGGATTCTCAGGTGTGAATTTAAAGTAAGTGAAGGACTGGTGGAATTCAGGTTGCACCATTCTTGCAATGTATTAAAGAGATTAATAAACTGTAAATTGGGAAATACAAGAAAAGGAAAACTAGAATGCTTTGAAATCTCAACCATTACAGTAAAACAGATGTCATAGTACCTCTGTTCTTTGTCATATCTGTACATCGTACAGTTTTAAGGAAAGAAAGAACTTATTTCAGCTGAACTTTATGTTCTCCTGAAAATACTTGGTGAAATTATAGGTGTATAGGGATATACCTATCAAAAATGCTGATATGATATGATATCAGTTTCTGAATATGAAACTCTGAAGCACATATGCATTGGTGGGCCCATCATTCTAATGTTACAGATTTTTACAAAACAAACAAAGCAGATTTATAAAATATTATTTATAATAACCCTTTCAATAAAAAGTGCAAAAGTTTCCCAGTAAACTTGCATAGGTTTGCGACCTACTTATATTCTGAATAACAGCAGCTTTTGATCTGGACTACATTACTATTTTGGGTATTTGCTGTGAATTTTGAATATTACTATTGAAGTTTAGGACAAAGACATTATCTTAAATTCAGACTATTTTCTCCCTTTATACATACACACAAAAGGAAAGTATTCAGTGATGAATTGCACATTTGACTTAAATACCTGCCCTTTTAATAACATCTCTTCCTTATCAATTCAGCTCAGACTATCACTGGTATCTGGGAAACAGGCTGTCTAATGCTTTATGTCAAATCCTTGTCCTAAAAGAATGAAGCTGCTGATGATAAAATGAAATGGTAGACTAGTTTCATGATGCATTGACAACTTTTCCCCCATAGCTTATGATGTATTTTTCTTCTTTTTCTTCAAATTGCAAAAAAACATTCTTTGTAATGAAATATCTCTTTGCCACCTTATTATCAGTGCAGGTTTATTTGATCCTTTTTTTTTTTTTTTTTTAGTTTTGTATGACTTCACATAAGAGAGAGTTTTACTTCAATTAATAAAACTGTGAAATCATCCCAAAAAATCAGCTGTAATTAGTTAGAACAATATACTTTATCAAAAACTAAGTCAGTTAGATGATACTGGATTGAATACAAGACACATTTAACAAAGATAGATCATGTCCAGTTTAACTGCTATATTCTTAGACAGGATAATTGATTTTTTTCACAGTAGTAAAATATTCTTGATCTAATCTTCCTAGACATCAATAAAGACCTTGGTGTACTGCCACATTAACAGGAAAGCTGGAGAAGGTAGAGATTTGTAAAACAAAAAAGGAATTGATCAAAATAAAAAATAGAGTTTATAATGATGAAAAGGCATCAGAAGTTTTGTCCAGGAAGTGTTTCCTCAGCAACCTTATTTAATATTTAATACTTTTCACCAATGATTTATGGTAAAATAAGGGTTTACAAGCTAATAAAATTACTGACAGACACTAAGGATGACAGACAATTTGGATGATTGGAATACTATTAGATGATGTTGAGAACCTAATTTATGAAGTGGGACTGCATTTCTTATCCAGAAATATAGGTCATACACTCTGCCATCAGAAGTGTTTCTGATACAATATAGAGCCTCTTCACTTAGGAAAGAGAAGAAGAACTGAAGAATTGAAGCTGTGTGTGTAAATCATCCAGGGGATGCCTATAGGTAACAGTATGACAAGGCTGGAAAACAGCAAAGACATCCTTAGAATGTATTAAGTAAGAAATCTACACTGAACAGAGGTTTAGCCATCTATCTAGCCAATCCTAGTGGTCTGTTCCCAAAAGAATAGAAAATTGCTGTACTCTTGGAAATCACTGAGCAATTTTGTTCCAAGAAAATCTGTAAAAATTAAGTTCCCTCTAAAAAGCATTGAGATATACCAAGGTCCATGTGCATATGTAATGTGCAATAGCTTTTATTATTTGCATCAGCTGACATATAAAATGTAAATCAATGGAAATCTTAGATTAAGAACCATTTATGAGAAATTACTATGTTCTGAGGCTTTTTGGAAGTTACAGTATCTATATCATATCTAAAACTTTATTAAGATTTATAATCATTTAGTACTAAGAGCACTTGATTTCTTTTTTTTCAGTTTAATGACTGAATCTAACACAAATGCTTTTCAATGTGTTGGTGCACTTTACATAATTTTTTATTGCAACAATCAAATTTTTTTCAGATGACCTTGAAAGAAACCCTGTCTCCCTTTAGAGACTTACATTGCCTCCTATGGTTGAAATGTCTCTCATTTAGCATAACTGCAGTTCTCATGCAAATTAAATTTCTTCTTTGATTAAATGAATAGTAATTATATAGAAATAGAGAAAATACTTAATTATCATTTTTAATTGGAACATCATAGAAAATGAACTGTTCAGAACCACCAGGTACTTCTATTCTTCTAGTCTTTGAACTGTGATTCCTTTTTCTGTATATCTTTTCCTATTCTTACATTCTCATCATAGCAAGGATTTTGATTTTCTTCATTGTAGACAATAACAAAATCTTATAACTTTGAAGGTTATTGTTAGATGACATAAAATATTTCATATTCTAAGTATGGATAAATGTTGTCTATCTTAACACATTTATATGTATAAATATATTCTATTTCTCTGACTCTAAAAAACAACTTCTCTTGTGACATTGGAAGAGTCTTCTTTACCCAAGGCATTGCAATCTGTGTCTTCTCCCATCTTCTTTATGGTGTGAAAATCTTCAGAATTCAGTTGATATGACAGGTTTGACCCATTAAAATTTACCATGTAGAATAATTGCTTCTGTAGCAAAATTTCAAGCTTCCTTCTTCAGGCATCCCTTTGAATTTTGTTCCTGGTCTTCATCTTCCCAGACTATTTTATCCTGTAATGCAACTAACATTACCTAGAGCTAGAAAATCGGAGTTTGTCTATCTGTGCTGAAATGTGAAATTTTGATATTTACTTTTTACTGTTTGTATTCATATATGAATAAGTAAGATTTGATTGTAAGTAATATGTATTTATAAAAGACATGTGATAATAAAATCTGTCCTGTATTGTTTGTATATTAAATAATAGGAGGTGTCATTTCAGACTTATTTTTTCATTTGTCACAGCTTGGACCTGAAAGGCAGTTTAATATAGAGCCTGAAGCCTATTTGGTTTTGAGTTCTTTGAGTTCCCAGTAATGTTTGAGACATGAAACTCTCCGTAAAACCCAGTTTGGTTGCATTATTTGATTTTTAATGATTTCTTAGATTTTTTTTTTTTTAATGACTGTTTCAATAGAAAACTGAACCGGGTTTTTACAAGCTGAAAAACAAATGCTTGTTTAGTGTTGGATCTTGTGCATGCTCCCTGCCTCCTTGAAGTTGCCCGCACTCCGTGACAGTGGAGGGATGCAGCTCAGTGGTGCAGTCTTGGCTCAGACTACCGTGTGAGAAAGAAATGGAGGAAAACTCATTGGAGAGGTCCTGCTTCATTGCACTTCATCTGTGGTCCTGTCCCTCATCCCAGAGCTGTGTCACAGCCCTGCCCTTGCCCAGCCACATCCCTGCTCATCCCAGCCCTGGTCCCCACTTGCTGACGTGACTTCTGTGGTGAGCAGCTGTAAAGTTCTTCTTGTTAGAAGGGAAGAGTTACTGAGGGGAAGAAAAATACTGCTGAAATATACTGACAGCATTCTCAGGGTGATGTACTGCCTTGAGGATGCCCCTGCCCTGCCCCTTTCCTTACTGAACAGCCAGGTCTTACTGCTCATAGACCACTTTGCTTGTATTTGGTTAGGAATTATTCTCATGCTAAATGAATATTGCAGCGGGAAGGATGAAATAATGTAGTTTAAGAATTTATCATTGCCTTCCAGGCATATGAGTACAAACGAACTGAATACCCCAACGCTTTCCTGTAAGATTATTGTTATTTTTGTTATAATTGTTATCATTGTTAGTGCTATTTTGCATGTGGTTTGATTACAACTACTACAAAATAAACACATTCACAATGTATCACTTAAAAGAAGTTAATGAACAGATAATCATAAAATTCTTTCATTAAATTGCTTTTCAAAATCAACAACTATTAAGTGAATAGCATTGTGTCAGCTGCAGCTAATTGTGGTTGATTTTTTATCAGCTCAAGCTATTGGGATTTTTCTTATATTTTTCTTCATTACTTTTTAAGTTTAAGGTTCATTGATCATTTCTTATTAAATGAATAATTTTTATTATACTGGAATTGAAATACTAGATAATAACTTCTCCCCTATAAGTTAAGGCAAACAATCTGATCTATACTTTTGTCATACTTCAACTTAATTGCTAGGCTGAAGGTTTCTGCTAGCTGGCAGGTTTAATAGTGAGTGTCCTTCCAGCTCTCATTTGTCAGCACACTGCCTGGACCTTTCAGCTCTGCAAAGTGAAAGGGCTGTTTTTTTAAATTAGATTGTGCTGAAAAAAAAAAAAAATACAACTTCCTGTTGTCTGTCAGTGTCTTCCTGATCCTCCAAAAGAAAATAATTTCCTTCTGAAGCCTGATATAACAAGCTGGATTTGAATGATTAGAAAATGCAGTGCAGGAGTTAAGCTCTAGAATAGAGTAAAATATGCAATGGGCTAAAGAGAAAGCTTTCACTTTCTTTTTACACCCACTTCTCTTCTCATAAGTGATAGCTACAGATGAAAATAAAACTTTTTTTTTTTTCGTGAAACGTGACCCCCACTCAAACATAAAAATTCTGTCATATGGCCACAGAGGAATAGTACCTGCCTAAGGTAAGGCCGAGTCTCAAATCATCATACAGTTACTTTACAGACTGGTTAATAAAACTGAGCTTTAAAAACTATGTTTATTTGTAATGGTATTTCATTTTCATACGTGTTCTAGTGTCATGATGAGTTTTCATTGTGTGGCTCAGATTGCACTTCCTGTATATTGATGGCTGATGTTACAAATAGCCTGAGGCTGCCATGTTTCTCAGCAAAGGAATTACTGCCAGCAGAGGTCACGGTTATATTTGCCATGTATTCTTTATACTTTCATGTCAAAATGAGAATCTTTTCCCCATGACCACTTTCATATCACTTTTCATGAAGAGAATACTTACATTTGTTCTAATGTTCTTTTAAAATAATTGGGCTGGAATTGCAGTTTATGAACCAATATTCAAATTCCGGTAAGTGTATGAGATGAATAGGTCTTTTTGAGGCCAAACCCATTTTTCACATCACTGGTTTAATACAAAATCCTTTAGTCTTCTGGCTGATCACTTAGTCTGCAAGAGGAAGTGCTGCTAGAAGCAGCCTCTGGTATCAGAAGGAGAAGCTGAAACGTGGTCATGAAGCAAAGACATTTATATCACTATGCATGTCAGATATGAGGGAGGGGAAGAGGTGCCATAATGTGTTTCTATAAATAGTGTGGAGAGTGGAATTATAGACACTACACTCCAATGCCCTGCTGACAGAAATTATATGGGAAGCTGGGACAGACGGTAACTTTTATATAAGATAGATTAACCAAGGGAGATAAGAATGAATTTTCATAAACTTAATGTTTCTCTCAAGACATGAAGGAGAACTGGAAAATAACAAGTCTTCAGAGAGGAGAAATAGAAGTCAGGAAGAGGTAATGAATGACAGAGAATGTCACTTTTATTTTGAAAAACAGAAAAAAATGTAGTACTTAAATATTCAAAGCAGAGAAAGAATAAAAAATATGTTCCCTGAGTCTTAAACTGAATCAATCTCACCCAGATTATATAAATAATACTATATGATGCCAAAGTTACAGGCTTTGTGTATTTAAGATGGCAAAGTAAATCAGCCTCACCTGTGTGCCTCCTAAGATTGTTGAACAGCTCCTCCTCGAGCACAAGTCTAAACATATGGCAGGGAGGTGATCTGTATCAAAGTGGAGAAACTTACAGGACAAACACTCCATGTATTTTTATACTGCATAATTCTATGGACTCATGTCAGGAGCCATATACACTGAAAGCACAGGTAAGCCATAGCTCTTATTGTACTCTGCCCAATGATTTCTCTTCTTAAGTCTTTGCCTACCCTGCAAGAATTGGAAGAACAGTCACTTTCACTCCAGTTCTCGTTAAGTGAATAGACCAAAAAAGAACAAAACATTCATGATAGAAAAAAGGGCATGAAATATTACTGAGGAAATGAGGGATGAATTCCCATATAATTGGAACAGAAGTCCCTGCAAAATAAAAAGTAAAGGGAGAAAATTTATTTTAGAATGCATTTAAATTCTATGCAATTTAGAAGCTGTGGTTTTCACCAGTCTATTAATTTCCTTACATGCTTCTGTTGTGATTACTCTTTTTTGATCTATAGAAGTACCATGGTTTACACAAGTCATTTTCATCCATTCCAATTATTTCCAGAGAAAAAGAGTAAAAAATTCTGCTTCCAGTATAAACAATATTACCTAATTTATTTTAGTGGCACTTTAATGGATTTACATCTATGTCAATAAAACGACCATCTCATCCAAAGCATGCAAATTATTCTCTTTTAATCCCAAACATCTGCAGAGGACTGCCATCTCAAACGTGTAATTTCTCTCTTCATCATAAGTTAATGCTGGCTCATTTTCATGGTAACATCCCATTCAACAGTGACCAGTTCTGCATTTGTACTTTGTTGTCTTGGCATTTTCAGTAAATGCTTGAGACCTGCCAAATGTGTGCCAAGAGATAAAGGTCTTACCTCAGAGTTTCATGGATACCAAACTGCTGCTCTGGTATTTAAGTATATGAAAGATTGTTTTTCCACAAATAATTTAGTTATATGACTCTTTCCTGGACTAAATCTTTTCAAATAATTGTAAAGTAACTACCTATATCCCACTCTTCTTTTTTCCCCCAATATTGTTTTAAGTAGCCTTAATGTATTGTGCCATTTTGGAAACTGCTATTTTTTTAATATAAATTCTCTATAAATCTGTGTAGTTTATCTGAGTGGTGCTGTATATCTCACAAATTGAGATTTAGTTTTTTACCTAATTTCTTCTTGCTCACAAAATCTGCTGTAACTCTCTCTACAGACTGAAACTCTTACAAGATATCAGTGTCAAAAATGTAATGAGCTCAGCAAATATTCTATCTTCAAATGTCACAGACATTTGTTGTTACAGACAACTATATTTGCCTGTCTCAGAGGTTCTTTTTTCAATCCCATCATGGCCTTAATGACATACGAGCAATAGACCATCTTCCAAATTGTATAAAATTTCTTTTATTACAACGTTCTCTTCATTCTCTTAAATCTGTAAAAGGACAATCGAGTCTATATTACCCAGCATGTAAATCTCTGACAACCATATCTCAGATATATCTGAATTAAATTTTTATATTGTTTCAAAACCATATTTTTTTTATAAACATCTGATTCATTTAAATGTATAACCTGGAGGGAAAAGGGGTTAATTTGCACAATAAGGGTCTCTGTCTTTCCATTACCTATAAAGTATTCTGACAGTCTCATTCTCTCTCTACAAAGTGAGACCAATGAGTCATTTGTTTACATGATATTCATCCATCAAAAATCCTTGCAAGACAAAAATGTTGTTGCTTGGCTTCAGTCAAACAAATTAGGCAAGAGACCCAGTAATTAATAGTCCTGTCATGGCTTACCTCTTTCTTTAAAAATAAATAAAGCCTTTGAAATGACTTGGTGTGAACAGGAGTTGTCACGCTATCTTCCTTTTTCCTGCTCGTTCATTTGTTATGGTATGCTTAAAAGGAGGCATTAAAGGCAGCAAAAAGATTGGCCTCACTTGTAAGTTATGAGCAATTATCAGAGGAACTGAACAGGAAGCTGATGAACAAAAAGGGGAAAGAACCTCGCTTAGAGTTTCTTGTGTTGTTCTGTTGCAAAAGGGCTTTTAAGTCCCTTGTGATCTGTAATTCAGTGATGTGGCATCAAGGCTCTCAATCCCACGGGTCTCTGACTCATCATAACAGCTGTTTGCCAAGCTGGTGTCAAGAATCCGACTGTGGGAGATTACTGGTAGAGCATTTATAACTCATTTGGAAAAAGTTTAACCCCACACCTTTTTCATTATATTACTGGATAAACTCTTATTTCCTTGGTATCAACATAGAATGAGGCCTGCTGGCTCAGGCTTCTAGTTTGCTAAAGAGATGTAAAACAACAGCTACCTATTACTGACCACTTGTTTGGTTTGTTTGTTGGCTTTTTTTCTCTCTTCAAATCAGAAACAAACGTGAAACTCCATATTACCATCAAAAACATTTGTTATAGCATAAGAGCAGTGACTGTAACAGGGTTGATGTGATCTTATAACTATGCTGTTAAAACAGTCCAAGAAGTATTTGTCAATTCCAAATTGAGACAGGTGGTGAGAAAAGATAACTGATGTTGGTTAAAATAAAAAGGAGCAGAAAGATGTTCCTGAATGAAAATTAGCTATTCAAGTATATTGCTTTCTCCTTATCTTGAGGAATGAAAAAGTAGATTACGTCCTATCATTTGCACAACTGTGTCCTCCTCATATGCAGTTTGCTTTATTGGTGTTGAGAGTGCATTTTCAGCTCATATTCAGCTCACTATCTCCTGTAACCCCAAGGTCTTTTTCAGCAAGGCCATTGTTCATCCAGTTTGTTTTCTTTCTTTTCCTGCACTATGCACATAGCCCTTGTTTTCTTGATCCTTATGATAACAAAATATATGTCTACTGCATAATCTCAGTCATCTGTCTTTGCCCTTAGCTATGTCTTTTTACTCTTTCTGTCATAATATCATATTTTATCTTCATTTTAAAAAATTAACAAAATTATAGTAATTATAA